>PVJL010010668.1:0-47700 GCA_004026885.1 Lyroderma lyra | reverse complement strand
CCCCCCTCCCACCTGGGACCCCTGTGCTCGCTCTTGTTCAGGTGCAGACGCTGTGCCTTAGATACTTGTGGGTTTGATCGCTGGGAGTCGCAACCTGGGGACCTAGGGCCCAAAGGCAAAGAGCCCAACTCTGGCTTAGGAGCCAATTAGCATATTATGCTAATCCTGGCGTTAACATATTACCTGCATAATGGCTGGTCTATTTTTAAAGCCAACAAAAGGGATTGATTTCAGCATGAAGCTCTCCTCCAACCGCAGCCTCTTGGATTTGTGCTATTTCTAGAGAAGGGACCTGTTCCCAGGCCGGGAGACGGGGCTGTAAAGAGGCGTCTGCCTGGGCCACACCTCCCCGGCCCTGGCCGGAGGCCGCTGGGGTCTGCAGCTGACCCCCCCACCAGTCAGAGCATGGGTGGGGAGGGAGGTGGGTCCCAGGAGTCAGGGGCGGGGGCTGGGGGCACAGTCAGCAAACACCTTCAATTCAGCTAGGGAATGCGGTCACGGTCACGCTACTCTCTCTGGACCCCAGGGCAGACAGACGTCACTCCAGGAGAAGGGAGAGCTCAGACTGGGAGGCGACATGGATTCTGGGCGTATAGACCCTGTGCCCCTGCCAGCCTGAGTTCCTTCTCACAACTGACTGACAGCGAGGGCAGCAACCACTGACCTAGACCTGCACCCCTTCCCCCAAGGAGGGACACTGTGTTATTCCTCCTGAGCACGTCAGTGTGGGCACCTGAGCAGGGCCAGCTGCCCCCGCGCTGCTCAGGACAGTGACAATGTGCCCAAGAACTCAGCAGTTGACACTAAAAACGGTGGTGGCCAGCCGTCACTCCCAGGGGGAAATGGTCCACACACAGTGCTAACTTTTCAAAGGAAGTGATAAGCATTGTCTCATTTTTGTTAAAGATGATTATCTCCATCCACACACATGCATGCACACACACACGCACACATGCGCACGTGCACACACAAACGCACACACACATGCGCACGTGCACACACAAACGCACACACGCACGCGCACGCACACACACATGCACGTGCATGCACACACACGCATGCACACACATGCGCACGTGCACGCACACATGCGCACGCACGCGCACACACGCACACGCATGCGCACGTAGAGCTACAGTGGCAAAGTCTGGCAGGAGCAACAGCAGTGGGCTGAGAGCCGTTGGCCTGGGCCCCCCAGGCGGCCTGGGGCTTTGCTGCACATAACACCATGTCATCTGCAAATGGAGATTATTTCACTTCTTTCTTTTTAATCTGGATGCCTCTTTTTCTTGCCTAATGGCCCTGGTTGGAACCCTCAGGACAATGTTAAATACAAGTCACCAGGGTGGACAGCCTTGTCTTATTTCGGAACTGCGCGGGGATTCATCTGTCTTTCACCATTACCTGTGACGACAGCTGTGGTTTTGTCAGGTTGAGGAAGCTCCCTTACGTCACGAGTCGGGTGAGTGTTTGTGTCACGCACAGGTGTTGGAGTTTATCAAATGCTGCTTCTGCATCTGTGGGGACGATCATGTGGTTTTTGTTTGTTCCTTTATTGATAAGGTGTATTATGTTAATTAACTTCTGGATGTGGAACCGAGCCTGAATTATTGGGATAAATCCCACGCGGTCGTGGTGGATAATCCTCTTTACGTCTGACTGGATTTGGTTTACTAGCATTTTATTGAGGATTTTTGCATGCATATCACAGGAGGTATCAGCCCATGGTTTTCCCGCGATGTTTTTATCCTGCTTTGCTGTCGAGGTCCGGGCCTCAGGATGGCCTGTGAAGTGTTCCCTAGTTTTTGAAGATTTATAAAGAATTGCCTTTAGTTCTTCTTGAAATGTTTGCTACAACTCACCAGTGAAGCCATCTGGACCTTTTGGGAAGGTTTTTGATTATTAATTCAATGTCTTTAATTATTTATTCAGTTTTTCTATTTCTTCTTGGGTCAGTTTTGATAGTTTATGTCTTTGTATGAATGTGTCCATTCTCCCTGTTGTTTATCAGCGTACAGTGCTCATAGGAGTTAAATAATATCTCTGAAAATGTCCGTTTTTCTGTTTGTTTCAGGTATATACAAATCCAACTGATTTTTGTGTACTCACCTGCTAAGTAAACGCTTATTAATGTTCCTGATTGAGCTGTAGCTTCTTAATAAGTCGTTCCACGTGTACGCCATGCTCAGTGCATCATGGCAAATCTGTGTTTCTAGTTCCAGTTCCTTCTTTTCACTGCCTTCTTACTCTGGTAGGGTCCCCAGTTCAGCACTGAATTGAAGTGGGGACAGCAGGCCAGCTCCCAAAGGAAAGCTTCTACCATTTCACCAATAAAGATAAGTCTTCTAGCGTTCAGGGGGTTTTTTGCCGGTTTGTTGGTTTGTTTGTTTGTTTGTAGATACCTTTTATCAGATTAAGGAATTTCTTTATATTCCCCGTTGTCTAAGGGTTCCTTTCTTCACGAGCGGCTATTCAACTTTATTAAGTGTTTTAAAATTATATCTATTAAAATAATCATACGCTTTTCTCTTCAAATCTGTTCATACGGCAAATAACCTTCAAGTTCACGTCCGCCTTGCAGTTGGGTTGTTTTTGAACGTTTTGTTCAGAAGGTTTGCATCTGTGTTCACGAGCCGTGATTTTCCTTCTGTATTAGCGGGTCGTCCTTTCCTGGACCGCGTCAGCGGGGCGGCAGAGCGAGCTGGGCCGCCCTCCCTGGTTCTGGGTTCTGGCTCCTGACTCGGGCAGGCTTGCCTAAGGGCAGCACTGTCTTACCAAACGTGTAGGGCACAATTCTCTGCTGCAGCCACCTGGGCCTGCGGTTTTCTTTGCAGAAAGATTTTCAGTTACAGAGTCAATGGTTCTAAGATGGTTCACATTTCCCCTTTCTTTTTGTGCCAGTTTTGGAGCACTATATTTTTCTAGAAATGTCTCCATTCCACGTAAAATTTCATATAAGTCGTCACAGCTTTTTCACAGTAGCTGCTACTTATTGTAGTTTCCTCCAACTGCCTTAACAACTTTCCACATTCTCGGTGGCCCAGAACCACACAGATGCATATTCTTACAGTCTGGAGGCCTGAAGACCAAACGGGTGACACGGGGCTGGAACCAAGGTGTCAGCAGGACATGCTCCCCCAAGTCTGTGGGGAATAATCTGCTTACTGGCCTCTTCCGGCTCCTGGCGGCTCCGGTATTCCTCAGCTCCTGGCCACTGTGTCACCTTCAATGTGCACCCTCCAAGCTCTGTCCCCACCATTGGTCTCCTCCTAGTGCCCAGGCTCCCTCTGCCTCCCCTGCATAAGGACACTTGTGTGCACATGAGGGGCCTCCGAGTAAGACAGCGTATTCTCATCTCAAGATCCTTAGCTGAATCCTGTCTGCAAAGTCACTGTGCCGTGGAAGGTAACAGCTTCTGGAGACTAGGACCTGGATGTCGGTGGGTCATTTATTCAGCGGGCCACCTCCTCTTAGATCTTTTTAAACCCCTCGAGGTCTGCAGTCGCTGCCTTTCATTCCCTATTTAGTATCTGTACCTTTTCTGTCTTTTCCAGGCCAGTTTCTGCAGGGATCTTTCCATCAGTCCTGTCACACAAACGAGAGTGAGTGGCCAGACCAGGCTTGCAGTGTGCACAAAGGGACATGCAGAGACAGGCGCCGTCACCGGTGGGTGGCCACCTGCCGTACATTCTGTGTGCATGCATGAAGATCTAACTTGGATGGGCCAAAGTTGGGGACCTTGGCCCCTGCGCTGAGGGACTTGGACACTGAAAAATTAGGAACGTATCAGCCCTCCCCTGGCATGTCATGGGCCAGGGTCAACAGTGGTGCAGGAGGCTGACCTTGGGCTCCAGTTCGGTTCTGCCAGCTCAGGTGTACTGGCACCTCCCAGGTGTGGTGGGGCTGGGATTGGGCCCGGGCCTTTCCATGGCTCCATCTAGCTGTCACGGAGGCGTGCACCAAGCCCACGTTTTCACCAGAGCCCAGGCTTCAGTGAAGTAGGCTCAGACGGGTTAACCCCTGTCCCTCCAGTGTTGTCATTTTGTTTTGTGGTTTTGTTCATTTTCTTGCCTATTTCACTCATTTCAGAGATCTTCTTTATTATCTCCTCCTATTTCCTTTGGGTTTATGCTTCCGTTCGTTGGTTTGGTTTGGTTTGGTTTTTGTAACTCCTCGAGATGGATGCTTAGCTCACTGATTTTTCAGCTTTGGTTATTTTCTACAGTAATTTGGTCATAACTTTCTCCTAAGCCCTGCTTGCCTGCCTCCCACATGTTTGATGTGCTTTGCTCTTTTTTCATTCAATTCAAATATTTTCTAATTTGCATGATGTTGTTTCTTTGACTTGTAGATTACTTACATGAGCATTTCTTAATCATAGCTGTCTTCTTGTTATACTGCTAATGTGTAACTTAATTTGGGGGCATGATTTCAATCCTTTGAAATTTGTTAAAATTTATTTTATGGCCAAAAATACGGTCAGTTTTTTAAAAAGATCTCATTTGTGCTTAAAGGTAACATGTATTTGGCAACTGAGCACAGGCTCTTGGTATGTCAGGTAGGTCAAGTCTATTGTGTGTTTCAAGTCCTCTGTGTCCGTGCTGATTTTTCTCTGCTTATTGCATCGTAGTGAGATTTCACACTGCGATGTGAACTTTGCTGCTCCTCATGGTTCTGTCTGTTTTGCTTCAGGTGTACTGCCGCTGTGTTGTTAGGTACATAGAGGTTTAGAATCGTCATAGTGTTCTTGTGAATGTAGCTTTCGTCACTACAAAGTGTTTCTATCTTCAATGACCTTTTTTTCTAGCTCTTTTGCCGGTTATTGATAAAGCTCTGCTGCCTTTCTTTTGGTTAGTGCGCACTTGACATATGCTTTTCCATCCTTTAATTTCCCATTTTTCTGCGTCCTAAGTTTTGAATACGTCTTTTGTAAACAGCATAGAGAGTTTTGGAGAATCATTCTGCAATCTTTGCCTTTCAACTGAAGAACTTGGCCCATTTAATTTTAGTCTAATTTCTGATATAGCTGGTTGAAATCTATTGTTGTTCTAGGTGTTTTTGTTTGTCTAACCTTGTCTGTGCTCTTTTTTCTCTCACATCTTGCCTTTTGGGGTTGATTGAATGGTTTTGATTGTTCCATTTTGCCCTCTCTTGACTATTTTATTGTGGTTTCCCTAGAAATGTCATGCCTCTCCTTTACTTGTTAGAATAGAATGTTAATTGCTTCTTTTCCACTTTCTCAGGCAATGTGAGGACTTACGATGTCTTCACTTCCCAAGTGACATGCTCTCGTGTCTGTGTGCGTTAGTCTCATGTACTCATATATTTTAAGCTCCACGAGAATGGATATACAGTGTACATTCATTTAGATCTTTTAACAAATCCATTCGAGATACAACAAAACAAATTTATCGAGATAATTTACACAACAGAATTCTCTCTCCTGTTCAATCTGTACAAGTTTAATTACGGAGTTGCACGACCATCGCCATAATCCATTTTGGGGCATTTTCATCACCCCCAAAAGAAACCCTGTACTGGAGGGGATCAGTATTGTCTCTGATGGGCCGGGGGTGGGTGTGGGGCGGGGACATGAGAGGAGGACGTCTCAGCAAGAATCCTGAGACCTCTTAGGCCTGGGAGAAGTTCAGAGGGAGAAAAATGATTTCTGCATTCTGATAAATCAGGTTGGGAGAACTTAAATGTTCGTAGACGTCCTAAGTGAACACTGGCGTGCTGAAGGTTTTGAGAAGACTTCTAGAAAAACAAAACAAAAGAAAAAGGGGACGAACTTGATTTTGTCCACCGCCCCCTGGACTTCAAGCCCTGTTTCCCGCCGGCGCGGCCCTGGCCCAGGACGCGCACACGCCCTCAGCGCGCAGGCTGCCGCGTGGGCTCCCCCTCACGCCGTAGACCGCACTGGTGTCGGAGGAAGGAGCTGGTGGAAACGTAAGCAGAAATCGACGAGCAGGAAACCAAAAGTCCACTGGGGTGTGTGCAATCAATAGCTGATTCTTTAAAACAAGTAAATGCAATCGTCAATTTCTAACCACTCCGATCAATAACAAAGAAAATAGATGAAATTAAGAAGGAAAGGGAGACACCGACTCAGAGGTTTTCAAGGGCTAAGACTAGAACCATGCGCAATTTATGCTGATGAAACAAGTTCCCCTTAAAGTAGAAGGAGCTGATTCGGGATAAAAAACGTTGTTTATCATCGCGGTTACCTAATACCAGCAATTTAATGAGAAAATAAATCAGGAGGTGGGCGTCCTCGGTGAGGAGATGGATTTTCTCATCCTCAGAGGAAACGCTGAGTGTGTGGAAGCCTGGGAGCCTGAGCGGCAACCTGCTGGGATCGTGGAGAACTGAGAATCGCAGCCAGTAGCAGGAGAGGACACGGCCCCGCAGGGACCAGACAGACGCTGGAGAGAATGGGGACGGAATGAAAGCAGGTCACCGCAGGGAGTGCCCCGGCCCGGGCGCGGGGGAGAAGCCAGCGGGGGAGAAGCCACGGCCTTTCTGCGCAAAGGGGCTGCTGCAGGGGTGGGACCGGGGAGGTCCACGACCTTGAGGGCACCCCTCTCAGGGGTGACCTTGCACTGCATGACCCGAGGGAGAGCACCCCCTTCAGTGGGGTGTATGTGTGAATTTATGTGTCACATATGTATTTACATAGCAAAAAGCTGGAAAGGGATACACGAAATAGTAACACGTGTAAAGGTTTCCTTACATGTTTTAGCCTGTATAATATCTGCAGTTTTATTCTGCTAAGTATACGTTACTATGTAATTAAATAATTATATTTAAAACTGAGATGAGACGAAGATATATTTGAAGTTTTTCTCTAAATAGGCAGAAGACTGTAAGTTAATTTTATTGTTTCCATTATGCTCTATTTTCTAAATTTTCTACACTAAACATGTAGTTCATATAAAACATAAAAGTTTTACTTTTATAACATAGAACAATCAATAAATGTGATAAAAAATTACATCCATGAGAAATAATAGGTGGGTATAAATAGCCAATAATTAATGAAGAGGACCAGTGGCGGGGGGGGTGGTGGTAAGGGGCCCTCTTGACGGCAGGTAAGAGGGCCCCTTGGGAGCAAAAGCGTGTTATAACACGCTTTTGCTCCCAAGACGATTTGAAAATTACAGAAACCCCCCAACAACATAGAGCGTAATAAGAGTTTTTAAGAGCCAAAGAGATCTCATTTGAAGTTAGGGAGAATTTGGTGGGAATGACATCAGGAATATGCCAAGATAAATCAGGGGACGATGGCCCAGGCGAGAATGAAGAAGTCATCACTTCACTCCAAAAAGCGTAGAGAAAGGCCTAGATTCAGCCGAACTGTTGGAGCTGGAGTTCCTAAGTGAAGATCCTTCCACTGAAAGAAGCACCAGGTGTAAGAGAGAACTTCCCACGTGCTTAGCACCAGGTAAGGAAATTTATGAAGATCTCTCAGCTAAAAGCAAGCCATCTACAGTAACAGATGTTTTGCAAAAGGTGCAGAATAGAAAAGTCCAAATGACGCCGAAGGGAGTTCAGAGGATGCAGGTACCTTGTCAGAAAGAACACGCCCTCGGAGTGACGATGGAGCCAACATTTAATACACGTTAATATGTTTGCTTGTGGTGAAAATCACTGTAATAAAGATACTTCTCTTCATTATAAAAATATAATAGTATCTTTCTTTATTTTTGGAACCCCACCCCCTAGGCTAACTAGTTCTGTGTTTCGTATAACACGGCATTCTAAGGACCCTAACGGTGTTATACAGGGTTACCTGTATTTAAAGTCAAAATCAGTATGAATCATGAGTACAGAGTTACTGTCTCTTCTGAATTGTTTTTAAAACGTCAGTTCAGGTTTAGGAGCCGCAGGAGACCACCACTCCCAACCTAACAGTGAGAAAGGGCTGCGTAAGCTGCGAAATCAGAATCTTTCTTGAGCCCCTGAGAGAGCTAAAATCCCAGGAAAGGAGGGGAGGGGGCTGGAAATCACGGCCAGCCCCTCCGCGGAGTGGGGGGACACAGAGGCCGGCTAGCTTTCACGGGCTGCCCCAAAGCTGGGTGTGGAGAAGACGCCAACGTCTTCATGAGTTCTTAAAGGCCAGATGGGGCAAGGGGGACGTTCGGAATGACTGGGAGCCCCAGATGCAGTGGGGGCCTCGCCCGCATCTCACCCCATGGGCCCCCCCACGCCGCGCTCCGTGGGAATAGTGGGGACCAGGCAGGAGACCAGAGGGTGCCCCCCGTGTCTGATGTAAAACATGGACACAGGCCCCTGGGGACCGGCAGGGACTCGCCCACACTCCCAGCCAAGACCCACTGCTCCTGAGGAAGCCATCGCACATCTTGACACTTGAAGAGCAAATGAAGCCCAAAGGAAGCAGGAGGAAGGAGGTAAGAGCGGAGTCAACTGTATGGAAACCGTAAACACAGAGCAAATCAATGAAATAAAGGTATTTTGCAAAGATGAGTGACATGGACAAACCTCTCATTGGAATGATTAAAAAAAGAAACTAGAGAAGAACTACCACCGTTACGCAGTGCAAGAGGGGAGAACCCTGGAGATGCCACAGAGTTCAGACAGACAGTAAAGGAACATCACGAAGAGCTTCTGTCGACGACTTTTCTAACTTCGATAAAACAGGCAAATTCCTTGAAAGACATGCACCACCAGAGTCCACTGAAGAGGAAACGCCCGACTGGTCCTCCGGACCCACTAAAGAAGCCAGCTCGCCACTCCAGGCCAGTGGTTTCACTGAAATTTTCTGTCAGGCAACTAAGGAAGCAATAGTCCAATCTTACACAAACTTGTTCAGAAAATAGAGGGGGAAAGCTCCCAACCTGTTTTATGAGGTGACCACGACTTATTGACAAAGACATTGCAGAAAAGAGAATTACTGACCAACATCCCTACTGATAGGAAACCCACAATACCCTGAAAAACGTTAGCAAATCAGACACAACATTTATAAGAGGCTGACACTCACTCCCCAAACTGTGTTACCCCAAGAATGCAGGCTTGGTTTGTCATTTGAAAATCGAACCGTTTAAATCACCGCGCTAGTAGAATAAAGGAGAAAAAGACACGCTTGTTTAAGTGGAGGTGGGGAAAGCATAGCACAATTCAGCACCCGTGTGATTTATTTAAAAAACTCACAAATTAGGGACAGATGGCAATCCCGTGACTCAGATAAAGGGCCCGCGTGAGACATCTTCCACTCAGCGTCACGCCCAGGGCAACCTCACCCACGTTCCCCAGGGGCCAGCGAGGGGGCCGGGCCCGCCACTCCCACGACCGCTGTGTGAATGAGAGCTTCCACAATTCCATCCACAGAAGCATCGAGAACCCGAAACGCCCTGGGAGTGAACGCACCCCGCGATGGGCCGGGCCGCTGCTGAGAAACGCGAGCCGAGCCCTGAATGGAGTGAGCGCCGGGCCACACGCGTGTCCTGGAAGACTCGAAGTTATTAAAATGTCACTTCTCGCTTCCTTTAATCTGTAGATTTAATTTCTTCCCAGTCATAGTCCCAGCAGGCTTTTTAAATAGAAATTGATAAAATGATTCTAAAATTTATATGGAATTGCAAAGCACCTAGAATGCATCTGTGACAATAGAAATGTTCTACTGAGCATCTGAAATGTGGTTATTGTGCCTGAGGAACTAAATCGTTAGTGTTACTTAATTTTAATAAATGGAAGTGGCCTCGTGTGTCTAGTGACCTGCTGTACCGGGCAGCACGCTCCCCGAGTCCGAAGCTCACTGCACCGTAGCTGGCATCAAGACAGCGTGGTGCTGGCACGGGAACCGCCCCGGGGGGCTGGGACGGGTGGGCAGGCCAGAGGAGACCACTGTGTTGGGGCGCCTGGCGCAGACAAAGCTACCAGAGCCACCCAGGAAAGCCAAACGGGAAGTTTTTCCGTCTGTGGCTCTAAACCGTCGGCTACCGGATGGGCAAAAGCCCGTCTCAGCCCCTCCTGGCATCGCCCACGGCACGTCGGAGGCCAGTCGGAGGCCTGGCCACGTCTTAGAGGAAATGACAGAATAGCTTTGTGTCTTGGGGACTTCCCAAGTGGAAGGGCACTGGGGAGATTTCTGGGGGGCGATGCTCCGGATAGAGGCGTGGGCGTCACCGGTGTGTGCGATGTCCCAGTCACCCAACGGGGTACTGAACACGGACGGTTTCACTTCACGTCAATCCCGTTCGTGACGAGCACCCGAAGGACTGAGGCGCAAAGCGCTCCCTGACCACCACATCCAGCCTCTTCCCCGATACCACGTGCAGGTGCTCTCGTCTTCTTCCCCCCAGGATGACTGCTCCACAAGGGCACAGTCTGCCTGGCCATCACGTCTTTGGGTCCCAGATCAGTGCCCAGCATGCAGCAGGGGACACAGTCGTGACTGCTGTGTGTGACATGGACCTGAGACTCACAGCTGGTGTCTGCTGGGCTGTCCTGCTGGTCAACCACGGAACAGTCCCCAAGTGGCTTCTCTGCCAGGCCCCGGGCTAGGTGCTGGGGACATCAGCTCCGCCCTCAAGGGACACAGAGTTTGAAGGGGGAGAGGAAGGCAAATTCTAGAAGAACGTAAGGTGGTAACTTCCCGGAGGAGGAAGCCTGGGGCAGGGGTGGGGGTGTAGGAGCACAGCCAAGACCTCACAGCTCACAGCTCCCCGCCTCCACCATCAGGGGAGTGGGCGGCCAGGACCTCGTAAACCTCTTGGGACCAGCCACGTGGGGCCAGCCAGTAGGGTACTGTGTGCACTCTAGACTTTCCCAACCGTCCAGCCAGTTGGGACGGGTTTTTACTCCATTCCCAAAGCAGCCAAAGCAGCCATCCGTCGTAGAGCAGCACAGTGGTGGGAACCCCGGGGCAAGACCACACCACTCGCCAACGCTGGGGTCCCCTTCCCGCCCCACACCGTTTACCAAGACTTTGAGAAAAGCTTAGAATTAATTTTTTAAGTTCATCTGGTGTGGGCTGCAAAGAAAACCTGAAGAGGGAACCCTACTAGACATGAATATAAATTATAAACCGAAGTCGCTTCTTAAAGGGAGGTACTGGGAGGTAATCGGACCGCTCGGTGTGGAAAAGCTGGCCCTACAATGCGCGTAGGTAAGCTTTGCAAATGTGGTCAAGGAAACAACCCTCGTCCAGGAGAGAAAGAATTTTACCCCCGAGCTCAGGAGGGTTGTTGAAATATTTGGGGAAAAGTCGCTGTAGAGCCTCACCTCACGCTACACGCCGAATGAATTCCAGAAATAACTGTTGTGGGTTCTCGAGGGAAGAAAAGACCTTAACTTTAAAGTAGCGAAAGAAACCACACGAGACCAGATGGAGATGTTTTGCGGGGCTGCCTTTCCCGGTGGTACGATGGTTGTCACTGTCACGCTGACACACCCTGTGCCCCTCCACTCTACCTCACGAGTGTGCGGTGGAGTTTTTCGGAGGCGATGACACGACGTGTGTGACCTCGCAGAAGATCAAGTGCAGAAGCAGGTCTGAGACTCCAGCAGTTTTCGATTGAGACCGACATTAAAGTAAATTGCAAAAATCTAAGACGCCACCACTCTTCTCACTAAATTTTGTTTTGGAAAATAGTTTTCATTGAAATATGCTATTTATGTTGGCATTGTATGAGTTTATTTTAAAAATATTTTTAAATGTTCTCCATTTAAATGTGTAATATGGCAGATTACAGGCAAAAGCCCTTTGGGCTCCTTAATGATTTTTACCTGTGCAGAGACTCGACCAGAAGGCGGGAGGCCTGCTCACGGTCCGTACAGCTTTGGCAGGACCCATGCCTATCCGGGCACCCCCAGCACCCCACTCGTCCACCGGTGCAATGATCTGACGGACGTCTACTGAGTTCACACTTGTGTGCCTGGGCGGGCACTGTTACACGTGCGGTGATACAGCCGTGAACCAAAGTGACAGAACATGCCTGTGTCCGTCTGATGGGCACAGTGCCCCAGGGACAGAACACGCCTGCCTGTGTCCATCTGGTGGGCACAGTGCCCAAGGGACAGAACACGCCTGCCTGTGTCCGTCTGGTGGACACAGTGCCCCAGGGACAGAACATGCCTGCCTGTGTCCATCTGGTGGGCATAGTGCCCCAGGGACAGAACATGCCTGCCTGTGTCCATCTGGTGGGCAATGGCCAAGGGACAGAACACGCCTGCCTGTGTCCGTCTGGTGGGCACAGTGGCCAAGGGACAGAACACGCCTGCCTGTGTCCGTCTGGTGGGCAGTGGCCAAGGGACAGAACACGCCTGCCTGTGTCCGTCTGGTAGGCAGTGGCCAAGGGACAGAACATGCCTGCCTGTGTCCGCCTGGTGGGCAGTGGCCAAGGGACAGAACACGCCTGCCTGTGTCCATCTGGTGGGCACAGTGCCCCAGGGACAGAACACGCCTGCCTGTGTCCGTCTGGTGGGCGGCGCCCAGTGGAGGCGGCTGGCTAGATACTGCCGGCGGCAGATGTGCGTGCGCATTCTGAGACACGTTCTGTGCGTACTGCTTTCCATAGCTGAATTACAGCACAATGTGTAGTATGTTTGCTCAAAGCTGGTGTTAATCACATGAATGCTAGTCACCACGCGACAGGAAGGACAGTCAAAATGGCAGCACAGGTATCGTGTGAGGAGCGCAAGACCACTTTGAAGAGGTGTGTGAAATTCGAGAACGTTGGGACTTCTCCCTGGGGGGGACCCTAAGGGACGTGGGGTACTGCAGACTGGCTACGCAGGTGGAACTTTGGGAGACACTGAGACACTGAGACGGCACGTGCTGTGACACGAGGGGACACTGCGGTCAGCGCTGCTCAAGCAGTAGTCGCCGTCATCGTTAGTGTGTGGACGCGGGCAGTGACCACTGTGAGCGCCTCTTGTCATTGCAGAGGTCAACGTGACTGGTACTCATCTTTAGTTACTGGTATGTATTATTGAGTATTACAACTTCAACAGGTTTTTCCTTTCTTAAAATATGTGTGCATTTTGGGGCACCCTCTGTGTAAGTCAAAATTTCAGTAATACGCACAGAAGCAAAAAGCTGGAAACGTGCAGCAAATGACACACAACAGGTTAATAGCTTTAATATATAAGGAGCTCAAACAAATTTATCAGACCCCCGTAGGTAAGAGCAAAGAACAATCCACAAAAGAGCAAATACAACTGCTTAACATGAAAAGATGTTAAACTTTGCTAGAAATCAAAGAAATGCAAACTAAAACAAAATGCTATTTTTTCATGATCAGATTAGCAAATATTTAGCCAGATGCTAGTACTCAGTGCTGGCACGATGGTAATGGGCAGTCACCCTTACCGGTGGCAGTGTGAACGGATACATTTCTGGAACCCATGTTGTCAGCACACAGCAGGAGCCTCAGTGGTCTGCACCTTCCTTAATTCAATACCCTCAGCCCCAGGGATGTACCCTGGGGGGGTAACGGGACACTGGGAAAGAGCTTTATGCACAGATATTCGTCAATTTCTAAGTGACAAATGAGTGACAGCAAGTGTTGACCACTGCCAGTACTGTCCATCTACTCGACGGAATCTACTGCCATTTCAAAATAAAATTATTAAGAACATGGTGGGGAGACTGGAAGGAAACACACCAAAATGTTCAACTGTACCTCTTCCTCCACTTCCGATTCCAGAACTCCTACGAAGCATGGGTTTGCCGAACAGGCCTGGCAGGTCGGTACTCGTTTCTGGAGAGGAGTCAGTGACGCTGAGAGCTGGGGTTCTGTGCAGTGCCAACTGCCACCCCAGACGTCAGGCCCCTGCGATGACGCGGGGCAGCATCTTGTTCAGTGGCTGGTGGACCTGCCCTGAACTCGTCTTCGCCCCAGCAGTCTGCTCTGTGCTTCCTTCCCCGGAGCCCCGCCCTGCGCCATCACCTCCAGGGCTCCTGGCAGACAGAGGTCATTGCAGTCTCACAGCTCTGGCTTCCGCACCCCTGTTACTTACTCCTCACGGACTTACAAAATGCGTCTTTGCTTTTTCCTAGAAGTCACAGAAATGCTTCGGGCATTAGGTTAACCCCAAGGTCACACTACACATGATCCCAGGAGTCACCCTTCCCTCTGAGTCCCTTCTCAGATGATGCCGTTACACGATGAAGCTCACTTAACCAGATGGCTATCGCGTAGACCAGAGAGCAGTCACAATATAATCCCAACAATGGCGACACATGAAAAACATGAAACTGTCCCTCACATGCACTGTTTAACACTACTGCCTGTCCCTTGTATAAATCAACACCTGTTCTCTTAAACGCAGAGAAATTACAACCCCAAAGTATGTACAAAGCAGCTGCCCGCCCCTCCTTCCCGCTTCGGCTTGGACCCTCCCAGTCACCGTGGCCTTGGTCTGGGGCGCATGGAGCTTAGGTCCCATCCTCCTTAGCTGGGGACTGCGTGTCTTCCATGAGAGCACCTGGCTCCCGGTGCAGAGCTTCTTCTGAGTCCAGTGTGGGGGCAACCCCCCGAGCCTGTCTCATCTGCTCGTTTTCAAAGTTGCAGGAAGTGGTCAAGGTCACAGATGTCCAACAGCACCGGTCCCAAGCCCACAAACGAAATGTGACCAAATCACCAAGTTCAATGAAGCCGAGAGCAGCCTAGGCTGGGCACAACAGCCCACGTATCATACAAAGGGCCGGGTCACAGGTAGACGGGCAGCATGGCCAGCCCTGGCCACAGGCTCTGGCCCTGGTATGGGAGATGGCAACACAGCACCTAATGCAAACACAGGAGGCTCTCTAAATGCCACTTGGTTAGACCCAGGGGCTTCTGGGACGGGAGAGTTCCTGCCTTGCTCCCATGCTGGGACACCCCCCCAGCTGGGCTGTGCCCCATGGAAATCTTCAAGGTGTCTGTTACCACTGCAGGCTTCCTTTGCCCCAGGTGCCACTATACCTCTACATTCGTGGCCACCTGTACCTGGCAGGTGGACAGAAGGAAACAGCGCAATGAGAAGGCGAGCTGCACATCCCCCCCAGAGGTCCCACCCCCGAAGTGCCCTCCTCCATTAATGCTTAAGGAGCACCGTGGTCCCACCTGAATGGCTGGGGCTGGCGTCCGGGGGCCTGCAGCCTGGACTCAGGCAGTTGTTCAGCAGGCGACCGGGCTAACAGTTTACAATGAGTGGTGGCAGTGGTCCACAGACACCGGCAACCAGCAAACGCCCGTGACCTTGCAAGGCAGTAGTGCTTCAGGACAGTCCTATTCCCCAGCATCATCGAAACGCTCAGGAAGTAAGGGTGGGCCCTAGGACCCAACCTCGGGGTACCCAGGACTGTCTTTGGGCGGGTACAGAGGCTGTCCTCCTGCAGTGAAGCCGAGACAGGCCAGGGGCAGCTGAGCCCAGGGCAGGACAACCCACCTCCCCATATTGTCCTGTGGTCACTGGTCACGTAAATCCCAGTGAAACATGGAGGGAGCATCGCCAGCTGGAGGCCTGAGCCAGGTCTCACTTAGAATGAGATTTCTGGGCGTCCCCCTTGAGGAATGACAAGGCCATCCACCACCAAGAGGGAGAGCGTTGTCCCTCACAATGAGGACACGCGTGCCAGCTGGCACCGTCACACCTGGATGCAGGTAGTCCGCAGCAGACCCCTTCCCTCACAAACGCCACGAGGCCCGGCTGCCAGGGGCCGACCCCCTCCCCCACTCTGCCGTCAGTGCTTACAGATGCACACCAGAAGTGGGTCTCCAGCCGAGTCAGTTCTCTTGGACAAAGTGGACAGCTGATGGGCAGCCCAGGCACGGGAGGGTAGGCTACATGGGTGCTCTGGAGACCTAGCGACAGTGTGGGGGGCTGACGGGCTGAGGTAAAGGCCACGTCACTAGAATAGAGAAGGGAACATGTCCCCAGGTAGACAAGGCCCACCACCAAGTGACATGGGACAAGGGGAGGGGTGACTACACACTAGCAGCTAGAGGTAATGTCCAGTGGAGGTCCAATGAGCCACTAGTGTCCCCGTCAGCCTGTAGAGGGGCTCCGGCACAGATATGCATGAACGTGCTGCCTGTGGCGGCCTGACGGAACTGCCCAGGGTCCAAAGTCACAATGACCTGCTTTAGCAGGGAAGTTCCAGACGCCTCAAATCCCGGTGTCATCACCACACTGGCGGCCAAAGCCAGGCACTGAAGCGGCGTGCTCCAGGGGACTCTCCCTCTACCTGGGAGTTCGGTCTTTCCCGGGGCGACGATGGGGCATGCTGCCTGCGTGCTCGTGTGCAGGGTGAAGCTGGCCCCCTGAAATGCTGGACTACACTCTGAGCAATGATCACTCGGTCACCAACAGCGGGGACAAGGCCCCTGCCTACTACACTGGTCCCCGACAGGGCTGGTGATCGCCTGTGGGTGGGAAGCCAGACTCCCCTCTCCAGGTCCCTGTATCAAGCCACCAGCCTGGCCAAAGTGGCTTCTCTCTGTCATCAGTGAGCTCGCCAGTGAGAACAGGGCAAACAGGTGGGGAGCTGCTGTGGGGTCTGCAGAGGGTGGACCAGGAGTCTGTGAACTGAGCCAGGCTAGGAGAGGTCAGCCCACATGGTCCTGAGCGTGTTGTGCAGTCGGTGTGACCGAGCAGCAGAGCTGTGGTCACAAGAGCTGGGGTTGCAAGCAAGCAGGGAGACATGCGTGGGTACAAACCTAGCACCTAACACTAGGAGGCGAGGGGTAACAGGGCACCCAAGACTGTGAAGGGTCTTCTGGAACAGGTCTGGAGAGGCAGGAAGGGCGTCTTCAAACAAGAACGACGCTGTGGTAGGGACTTTTCTTCTACGCCACGAAGTGGTGTGCTACCTGGTGGCTGCAGGTGCGACCAGGGCAGTGGCCGGTTCTTACAGGTTCCGAGCGCGGGTAGGCAGGGCCGGAGCAGGACTAGTCCCGCCGGAAGCTGGGTGCACAGGGCAGGGCCCTGTGCCCGTGGCGGCCAGCTGGCGGCACAGCATCTGCCGTTCCCGCACGGCCCGATTGGAGGCGGAAGTCTTCCTGATTTGGGCACGCCGCGCATGCCGCAGCGGAGACTTGTAGGTTCTCCGCAACTCTGCCAGGAAGCCCTGATAGTTGTTTCTCAGGGGACTGTCGGGCTGCATGTGGGGGATCGCCCACTTCTCTGCCTCCCCGGTCAGCCGGGACACGAGGAAGGCCACTCGCTCAGCCTCTCCGGGAAAGCGGGAGGCCTGGAAGATCATAAACCTGTCCATCTGCATCAAGAAGCCCGCCAGCTGGCCCGGGTCCCCCGAAAAAGGCTCGGGCAGTGAGGTTGGGGGTGTGGTCATTGGCCGGGTCCCATTTGAGGTAATTGCGGAGACGGGCGGGGTGATCTGCAGCGCACCCGGGATCCGAGCCCTGGTGCGCAGCAAAGTCAGCTCTGCCATCACGCTCTCCAGCATGTTGGTGAGATTGGCCTTCTCTGCCCGCAGGGTCGAGGCCTCCCGCCTCAGCGCAGAGTTGGTGAGGCGCAGGGAGGTTAGGGTGTCGATGACATCATCCATTTGGGCATTGGTAGAGGCTGCAGAGGCTGGGGTCTCAGCTTTTGATGTCTGGGGTTGGACCATGTTGGCAGAGGTCAGCCAAAGGCTGAGACGGACAGGAGACTGGGGTATGGGTAACCCGGAACCTGAGGACCTGTGACGCTAAGACTGGGGCCCAGAAAGGAACGAGGGAGAGGGTGGGGGGTTCAAGACTCCGAGTGAAGGCACGGCGAACAGGCCGACAGACGAGCACAGCCAGGCCCAGGCAGGTAGTGCAGGCCTTGGGGATCCCCGATTCCGGAGGCGGCTCCTTTATGGCGGACCTCACAAGGCCAAGTCCCGCTGCACAGGTGGTTGGACTTGTTCTGGGGCCTGAAGGATGAAAAATGTTTTTTAAAAGCTTTCCATTGCAGAAAAGGGGGTCGAAGTAGGGAACGCGGCGTGGGACAGGCAAGGAGCGGGCGGGGAGGCGGGCGCCAGGCCGAAGCCCCCTTCCGGCGCAGGACCGGCGCCCACCTGGGGCAGAACAAAGGGCGGACGCACCTGCGGTGGCGCCGGGGCCTGGGGCGGGCGGCGGGCGCGTACCTGGGTCTCCGCGGCTTCCTCCGCGGCTCCGTCTGCGGCGCCGGCCGCAGCCAAGATGGCACGATCTGGAGACGCGGACAGGCCGATGAGTCACGGCGGCGGTCCGCCGGAACTGCTTCCCGGTCAGGTCAGGTCGGGGCGGCCGCGGCGGCGGGAGGAGGGCGCGGGCGGCCTCGGGCGGGAGCTCTAGCCGGGTCGGGCCCGGGGTCGCAGAGGAGGAGGAGTCGCAGCGCGGCCTAGGTGCGGGCGGGGCCGGCGCGGCGGCGGCGGCGGCGGGTGGGCTTTGCGGAGGCCCGGCGGGTGGGCTTTGCGGAGGCCCCGCTGGTTGCCATGGAGACCGCCCCCGCGAGAAGGTGGCCGAGTCCCCGCCCCGGAAGTGGCGCGTGCCGTCCCGCCCCCAATGTTGCACGGTCCTGCCTCCCGGGGCCACGCCTCCGCGTGCTTCCATAGCAGCCAATCAGTGATGAGTTTGGTCTGGTTACTTTATCATCACAGCAGGTGCCTTACTTTCTTTTCCCTTTATTTCTCCCCAAGACTGCTCGCAGAGCTCTTCCGTATATGTTGCAATTATTTTTTTAACGAAGGTCGTTTTTCATATTGTAACCCGAATACGAACGCAATGTAGTATATATTTTTTGAAGCAAATTTTGACGTAGAAGTCTAAAAAAATTAAAAAACTTCCTATCACCCAGAATTCCAACAAATAGTAATATGTCTGTCTGTCCATCCAGTTATTTTTCTATGCTATATTCTGTTACGAAATATTAAACTTTGTACCTCCTGAACTATTTTGTACCCTTAATAACATACTGAATTTTAAGCATTTTCCCATTCAATGTATTTCCAAAGCCTGATTTTCAAATATTGCCCAGTGTTGCACCGAAATCATGTACTACAATTTATTTAACCATCCTCCTTTTGATGGATCTCTGTCCTGTTTTCCATGTGGAAGTTTCACAAACCACACTTGTATATAAATCCTTCCCCGTTCTCTCCAGTTTTCCCAGGATAAATGCCAAGGGGTGAAGTTACTAGGCCAAAGAGTATGAGCTGTTTCACTCAGCACCTAGATGCTCTTCCCACTTGACCTCGCTGAGCTGCTTCTGACAGGTCAGTGCCACGATGGAGCATGGCTGCTGGAGAGAGGACATCCACCATGCCAGTCTTTTGGGGACACAGTCTTCAAAAAAGTGGTGGCCACTGGCAGCCACCTGCACTCACTCCCTCAGGCCTGGGACAGAGGCAGTGTCACATGCCTTTATAATTTTGCTTCTGTATATAAAAATGAGAATTGTGACATGAAGATGTGAGTACTTGGAGAGGATAGTCTGACTCTCCCTACAATTGTGTGTACCCCAATGTGCCAAAGGATGCACTTTTTGTGGCCAGCTGAAAACTTTTAGAGCATAAGGGAAGAGGAGAAAGAAAGGGGACAGTGTAAATCGGATGTGGGCGAGAGGTGCATTAATTTTGACTGAGGTCAATGACTGCAGAAACTGGCCTGGGCCCCCTACTCCTCCTTGTTCTCCCAAACACAGAGGAATCCACGTCTGCTCCTGTGAGTCACCCCTTCAGTCTCTCTGTCCTCACTGCCAAGATTGCACCCCTCCAGGTCCCTGGATGCTGTGAATATGAGTGAGGAGTCTGCTGTAATTCCAGATGTGGTTGCCACCATGTCTTAAATTTCCAAATGCATTGAAACTAAGTGCACCATGATTTCAGAAATGATAAAACATGAATTTGAAGAAAACATAATTTATTTGTATTTCACTTTTATTTCAAGTAGGATATAAACTGTCAATGCATAAACATAGCATGAAATAAAAATTAAAAGTCTTTTTTAAATAAATAAAATGGCAGAGTATTTGGCTTTGATCCAGGGGATGATATGACTCATGCTCTGAGGTGCCCTTCTCCTCTGCAAATGCAGAACAATGATAAACCACACAAAGAAAGTATTGAAAGGATCTAGCTGGGTACAAAAACAAGATAAACTGTGCTGTGGCCCAGAAATGCATGCTGCTGAGTATTGACAAAGTCCTGCTGGGCAATGGGTCCTGAGGCACAATGGGGACATGAGGCTGGGAACACAGCCAACCTTCCTGTTTTGAAACCAAGAGAGAAGGGTCACCTCTATATCAGAAAAGAGGCTAAAAATTTTGCTTTCACATTTCACGGGGCAACAGCTTCTGTGAAGGTGTGGCCCTGGGACTGGGGAGAATACAAACAATACCATGAATCTCATGCTTCCTGGCTTGACGAGTAGACCCTAGGAAGTGTGAACCAGCATCACGAATATAAAACACATTCTGTACTGCAGACCAAGCATCATGGGTACAGTCCCAAACTACTAGACAGTTCACAGAGAAAGAAAGGAAAAGACAGTTTTTTACCCAAAAATGAGCCTAAAGATCAAAACTCTGAAGCTCATAAAGACATCTAATGCTAAGAATAATGGCCACCAAAATTAGTCATCATAATATGAATTAACTTCAGATGAAAATATAACAATAGAACAGTCTGGGAATTTTTTTTTCAGTCTGGGGATTTTAAAAAAAGACTTTAAGCACATTTTAAGGATCATCAATGAGAATAATGAAGAAATAGCATTTGTGAAAAGAACAGACATGGGGTTGAGACAGAAATATAACAAGATGAGGTGGCTATGGAAAATCCCCTTTAAAAGGAAATACAGTAAACTTCCATTTTCAGGAAGATGAAATAGGTGCACTCTTTCCCATCTTTTCAGCAAAGCACAATTGAAAACAATGGAAAACAAAAAAGACTCTAGAAAGTGGAGAGGAAAAGGCAGACTGGCTAAGTTGCTCAGGACCCAAGGAATGACATGATGGTAACTTAAGTATTCTTTGGCATATATCTCAGACTTAGCACTGAAGAAGCTGGCAATCTAGAAATGCCAATGGATGCAGACAGAAAGGTCCCCCCCCCCCCAACAGCCTGCTCTCTCAAGCCAAAGAACCAGGAAAAGAACAGCCTAAGAAGACAAAGAACTTTTAGACAATAACCACTCTACTTCAGCCAAATATTGCAGAATAATTGGTGATCCACCACCACTCATGCCAATAAAGGCTGAGATGGGAGCCTAGACTTACACATTAGCCAAACTAAAATGAGATGTCCCACCCCATGCCCTTGCTGAGGTGAATGAGAGAAGTTCAAAAACTTCCCAAATTTGATTAAATATGTTCATCTGCATATCCGAGAAGCTCAGTCAACTCCAAGTGGGATAAACTCAAACACTTAGACACATCATAAGCAAAAATCTCAAAAGTCAAAGACAAAGAGAGAATCTTGAATGCACCAACAAAGAAGCAAGAGATCATGTATAAAATGACATCAATAAAATTAATAGCTGGTTTCTCATCAAAAGCCATGGAAGTCAGAAAGCAGTAGGAGGATAGGTGTGAAGTGCTGAGAGAAAAAGACTATCAACCAAAAATTCTATATCCAGCAAAACTATCTTTCAAAAATGGAAGAGAAATTAGGACATTCCCAGGTAAATAAAACTGTAGAGCATTCATCATTAGCAGACCTGCCCTTCAAAACATCATAAAGCAAGGTCCTTCAGGCTGAAATGAAAGGGTTTTGGGCAGTGACTGGAATTCACCCAAAGAATGAAGAGCATCAGTAAAGGCACCACCAACATAGGTAAATATAAAAACAGTAGAAATATATTTTTGTTTGTAACTCCATTTTTTCCTGTCTTATGTAAAAGACAACTGCATAAAACAATAATTATAAATCTATGTTGATGAGCATACAATATACACAAATGTAATTTGCATGATAGTAATAGCACAAACAAGGTGGGGGAGAATATGGAGCTATTTAGGATGACAGTTTTCTAAACTATTGAAATAAGTTGGCATTAAACCAAATGAAATTTTTATAAATTAAGATATTAATTGTAATCCTCAGGGCCAAAAAATATGTTAAAGAAATGACAAGGGAATTAAAATGATACACTAGAAAATATCTATTTCACATGAAAGAAGGTGGCAATGGAGGAATAAAGGAACAAAAAAAAAGACGTATAGAAAACAAAGAAAGTGACAGATATAAATCCTACCTTATTGGTAATACATTAAGTGTAAATGGATTAAACACTCCAGTTAAAAGGTTCAGATTGCCTTAATGAATTTTTTTAATGACCTAACTCAATACTGGGTCTACAAGAGGCACATTGTAGTTTTAAAGACACAAGTAAGTTGAGAGTGAATGAATAGAAAATGATATACCATTCAAGGTAACCAAAAGAGAACTGGAGTACTCATATCAGACAAAACAAGCTTTAAGACAAAAATTGTTACTAGAGAAAAAGAAGGACATTTTGTAATGATAAAAGGGTCAACTCATCAAGACAACAATTCTAAACATACAGACATTTGGCACATAACTTATTACAGAGCTACAGTAATTCAGAGCATGCTGGGTTGGTGGAGGGACAGATGCATAGATCCATGGAAGAAAGTAGAGAACCGTATCATCAATGAAAATGATCTCAAAATGGATCACAGATTTAAATATAAAACATAAAACTACTTTAAAAATCACACACACACACACACACACACACACACACACACACACTGAAATCTTTGTGATGTGGGGCTAGGCAAAGAATTCTTATATTTGACATTAGAAGCATGGTCCATAAAAGGAAAAATGGATAAATTGGACCCCATCACTATTTAAAACTTTTGCTCTGTGAGGCAACCTGTTAAGAGGATGAAAGTACAAGCTAGAAACAGAAAATATTTGCAAACCACACACTACAAAGGACGAGTATCTAGAACATAATAACTCTCAAAACGCAACAGTACAACAACAAACAATCCAATTAGAAAATGGGCCAAAGCCACGAACAGACATTTCACCCAAGGGGGGAGCAGGAAAGTGGACGTGGCTATAAAAGGGCAACAGGGCATCTTCCGCGTGTTGACAGTGTCCAAGTCAGTGTGTCCAAGTCAGTATCCTGGTGGCAATGTTGCACTATGATTTTGCAAGCTGTTTCCATTGGGGGAACTGCGTAAAGGGTACACTGGCTCGCTGGTATTTTTTTTTTTTTGCCTTTTTTTTTTTTTGTATGTGGGTAGCTCTCTAGATGGGAGTCGAACCCAGGCCACAGCACTGATAGCACTGGAGCCTTAAGCCACTACACCACCAGAGAACTCCCTCTCTGGTATTTTTTTACAGCCACATAGGAAGTTGGCTTTGGTGGGAGGACATCACGGAGAGTTGCGTTTGAAAGCCCCTTCTTACACCTTTGAGTGGACGTCAGGCCGGACACGATTCTGGAGTTCCAGCGGAAGGTCCCCTGAAAGTCATGAGTAGACGGGTGGTGTTTAAAGCTAGGAAGAGCATGTAAACAGGAAGAAGGTCCATAATTACACGTCCCCTTTTAGAGGTCTAGGACAAGGGGAGGAGCCTGCACAAGAGCCGCCGAAAGGGCCCAAGGAAACTGCGGGAACTCAGGAGTCAAGAAGGGGCTTCGGCCAGCGGGCGGCCAGCCACGTCCAAGGCTCCCCCACGGCAGGGCTGTCACTCCAACTGGGATGTTCCTGAGAGTGAAACAAATTGCTAAAGATCATTAAAATAATGCTGTTTCTAAAACATGATTTGTGGCCAACAAAGTAGTTTATCATACTGATGGACCTATAACCGTGGCCATGTCGCTGATATTTTTGTGAAGCATGCTTTTCTCTTCAGTAGGGTCTTATTCCTCATTTTATTAAACCTGCTTGCAGTCGTACTTAAGTTTGCATTCTGTGATTATAAATTTATATTTGTTGACATTTTCAATAGACTGTATTTTAATTAAGAAATCCTATTCCTACAGGGACCAAGGAACCAGATTAGCTCAAAAAAAAAAACAACAAAAAACCCAGCCGGTAAATGGAGAATATTTCTCAATTCTCATTTATTTACTCACTCACTCACTTATTTATTATATTGGAATGTATCACTATTCCAGCTCAAGTATCTCCATAGGTTGAATCAGTTTGACTCCATTCCAGGCACCTTTCTTCAACAAATGTTTTTATAAACGAAAACTTATCCCACTCAAAATTTGTTTATTACGCTTTTGAATGTGTCATCAAATTTAGATGCTGTACACTGTAGGCCCTCCTTCCATTCCAGGATAGAATATAAATTTTTATCTAATTAAAACTAGCAATCTCATCAAAAGATTCTTCCCCCATGTTGAGATGTTCCAGAAACGGTTACGGAATTTGAACATTAGACCTCGAACACCGCTGGGGTTCTCAGCACTTGATTTCTGCAGCTCCTCCCCTGCTTTTGTAGGGGTGCATTCCAGCATTTTCCTCTTGGCAGAGATAGTTTCTAATAATTACAATTCACTCAAACTTCAAAGCTCATGATTCTTGGCCCTTGGACTGCAGATTTCCAACATACTCTGAACACAATAGAACAACAATTTAGAGGATTCCTTTACAAAAGTTCAGTCCCCCCACTAGGACATTAGTGGGCGTACAAAGTAGGTCTTCAGGGGCCCCCAGGAGGGGTCTGATGAATGGCTGCAGCAAGGACCACAGGGACACACCGGGAGCCTGAAGTCTGGTGGTGTATTCAACGCTAACTGCTTCAAAAATGTTTGTAGCCTAATTTCTCTATCTATGTACCACATGAACATATTTCTAACCCTTGACGCCTGCAGCCCCTATATTGGTTTGTAAAGTGTCACGGATTATTGGGATGCAGGTATGAGCAACGTGTCCACCGCAGCCAATGCCATGTCCATCCGTGCCACACTGGTTCTCTAATTTAGTGAAAATCGTTGCTTTTTATCAGGACACTGTTGTAAATTGTCTCCGTTACTGAACTCCCTTCAGTTACCTGGCACTCTTGTTCTCTGCTTGGACCCAGGCTGATATCAGACCCTTTGGGAAACAATTTGGCACGAATTAGGGCTGGCGAAGGTGGGCAGGGCTGAGTGCCTCCCTAAATCTCACGCACCAATGCCTGGAGGCTGCAATTCTAATAGCAAACACCCATCACAGTAGGCCCGGAAAATAACAGTGAAATAACATGTAGCAGTGATTCTGAAATTTTAGCATACCTCAGAGTCACCTGGAAGGGCTGAGCCCACCCAGAGCTTCTCATTCATTTAATACATCTGGGGTGGGCCCAAGCGTCTGCATTTCTAACAAGGTCTCAGGTGACCCTGATGGTCTGGGGAATCCACTTTGAGAACCCCAGTAGCAGAGCAATGAACATCAGTGAGCTACTCCCACAGGGATGAGCCTTCCAAAAAGCATGAATGAAAGAAGACGCAAAAGAATACATAGGGCATAATCTGTTTACATAAGTTCAAAACCAGAGAAATCTAAACTAACTCCTAAGAGGACGGGCAGAGGCGGTAAATGTGCTCAGAAACACACGATGACCTCGGGCAGGAGAGGGGGCCCGCCATCAGTAAGATGCCACCGGCAACAGAGTGGCTCTTGACCTGGGTAGTGATGACACAAATGCGTCCCTTGGTGATTATTTAATAAATGACACGCGTGTGTTTGGTGTGCTTGCCTCCGTGTGCGTTGTATTGCACAACACGGAGTTTAAAGAAGAGAAGAGAACCTGGACAGAGAGAGAAAATTGGGCGGGAAGCCTGGATTAGAGACAGCCAGGACGGGTGCCTTTTGCAACTTCCGGTGCTCCTGGATGAGGCCAGCTCCTTCCCCTTTGCTTCTAGATCCTTCTTCTCCTGAGATCCCTTCCTGCTCCAGGTCCGCATTCTGGCCACTCTACCACGTTTCTCCTGCTTTTCCTTTTACAGCGAATCAGTCACATCAGCACGCAAACATGATGTTATTTCTCCCTCATGAAATGTCGCCACCCCACCAGCCCTCCTGCTCTTGCCCCCTCCCGTCTTCCTTCATACAAAACTCATTGAGTTTCGGGGGACACAATGTGGCCCATGAGAGGGAGGCAGTTCATTAGCTGAGAGCGGTGGACAGGCGAGGTGTGAGGACTGGAGGAGTGGGCGATGGTTTTCAGGACAGTCGGGGCGTCACGGCCGGGATGAGGGCAGGGTGGCTGCCGGGTCACGTTAAGGGCCCCCGCAGGACGGTGGCTCTCATCAGCTTCCCTCTCTGTCACGTGCTTTCATTTATTTTGCTCTCTTCCTGACACTTTCACTTCTATCGCTCTATCACTTAGGAAGTTTGAAGGTTTTAGGAGCGCTGTGCCAGGGACTGGTACGAAGGCCAAATCTATATACTCCTTATTATAATCATAACGGTACGCTAGGGTACGAGGGTGAAGCATTAAACCCGAAAGTTCTCCCCTGGCTCATTTCCTCACGTTGCCTGGAAAAATCAGGCAAGGGCCTATAGAAATCAGGCTGCTGGGGAGCCGTGCACATGGCCGGCTGCTTACACACAGGGCGACTCCTACACTTGGGGGGTTTCTTCTGTGTCTTTTCGTCTGAGCGATATTTGAAACCATGTCACTATCCGTATCAGTCGGTGACCGTCGTAATACTGCTGCGTAACAAACTCCTCCGGAGCTCAGGGGGTTGAGACACCAATCATTAATGTCCTGTCCTGCCTGTGATTGGCGAAAGGTCAGCTGACAAGGGACTGGGCTCGACCCTAAGTGGCCGGGTGAATCCAGCTGTGCTCCACCTGCGTTCATTCAGGGATGGAGGCTAAAGGGGCAGCAGCCATCCAGGGGGAAGGTGTTCTCACGGGATGGCAGAAGCCCAGATGGTGACACAATTCACAAGCCCCTTCTGGCCTTCACTGGGGCACACTCACCAGTATCCATTTGGCCCAAACAAGTCACATGGCTAAGCCCAAGGTCAAGGAGCAGAAAATTAGGATCAGCCACCATGGAGCCACAGCAGGTCACATGATCAGACCCAGCGTCAGTGAGGCGAAGTATGCTCAGCCCTGGAGGGGAGGGCAGGGAGTGAAGATTCTAGAACAATCATCTACTCTGTCTCAGCACCTTTATCCTCACAGCCCGTCTCTCTTAATGGGCACCCCATGGACCTACGGAAGAGCTTCCGTTTCAGTTGCTCACGACAATGATCGCCTCTCTCTTTGAGGTACTGCCTTCACGACCCTGCAAGATGAATCTTGCAATTATTCCCTCAATTATATTTTATGTCAGACGACCGCAAACACAGTCTCCAAACTCTGAGTGTGTTTCTGAGCTATAAAAACAGACCAAAGCACTGCAAGTTAAGTGTGAGATTCCCATTCTGGTCACACACCTGCCCATGCCTTAGACAGGCGACAGTGCCAGATCTTTCATAATAGATTCTAGAAGTTCCGAGGCGTGGAGTGGTTCATCTGTCAAAAGGAACGTCACTCGGGAGCCGATGTCCCCGTGTCTAAAGCATCTGGCTGCCTTTCAGAAGCCGCTGTGGGACTTCGGGTGATAAGTGATTCACTTCAGGAGGGACCGTGAAACCCGTGCCCGAGGGTCCTCAGTGTACCCCCTTTCCGAAAATCTGGAAGTGGTCCGATCACAACACCACGTTCGGGGAGCAGCCGCGTGCTGTCACCTGCAACAGCAAATGTGATTCGGGAGGAATTGACCAGAGAAAGGCGGACGTGGGACGCACTGTGAGGGTCTTTCTTTTCCATCTTGCCTTTTCAGCAGCTGCCTGACGGTGGGATACGATACGGCGGCCACTGTAACGAGACCAAAGAACGAGCAGGCGACTCCACAGATGGTGACGGAATTGATGTAAGTTACAGAGACGGGGGTCAGGGCGGCAGTGACCCTGACAGTCTGCGCAGCCGATCTGCCAGGCTGCGTTACGGTGCATTTTTCAGAGTAAGGCGTGGGCACCGATGATCGACAAGACGAGGGGACAAGGACCGCGGTATGTGCCGGGGACCGTACCTCCTGCTGGCCTTGTCACAGGTGACTGCTCAGACCTGACGCTAGTTCCAGTTTGGCGTTTGTCTCGGTTGCCGTAGCATCCCGGCCGTTGCTGACGAGAACCTTTGCAGCCACCTTGTGTGAGCTTCTGGGACACAGGGAATCAGTGACCAGCAGGCTTCGGGATGCCACCTGAGAACCCTGAGGGGGTCACAGCTCACCCCTGAACACTGCCATCGAGAAGAAACCGAAGGACACAAAGACCCGTTCGGCCCGTTCACAGCCGCGTCTGCGCAGCCCATCAGCGGGAGCCCCTGGGCTCGGGGCCGTCCTCACGGTGGGAACTTGAGTTTTTCTGTGACCCCGAATCTTTTGGGGAAGACGGCGGAGGGTGGTGACCCCGAATCTTTTGGGGAAGACGGCGGAGGGTGGTGACCCCGAATCTTTTGGGGAAGACGGCGGAGGGTGGTGACCCCGAATCTTTTGGGGAAGACGGCAGAGGGTGGTGCAAGGACGAACAGTAACAGCTTGTGAGGTGGGAAGCTCCCAGGTAACCATGTGAGGGGGAGTGTCACCTGCAGATTCAGGTGCTGAGGTGACACAGGTGGGGCCTTAACCAGGAAAGGTTAACGAGGGTTCTCAAGGGACGAGCCCCGGGGTTGGGTCATATCCCAGGGACCGTCCACTCCCTGCCCCAGGACACGGGATAGCCCCACACTCCTGACTCCTTCCTGGTGGGGTGCCCCTGGGAGGAGGGTGGTGGCTGGCGGGTGGCCTTCCTCAACACGCGGCCGTGGGCCCGGCGAGCCACCCCGGTCTGCGCCCGGAGAGCACTCCCTGTAAGTCTGAGAGATGGGCTTGTTCTAGATCGTTCTGGAGGTGGCTACAGCTCCTCGAGGATGGAGAGGCTGAGCTGTAGGTGGGTGTTCTCTCCTCGTTCATTGTTTCTGCCGACCGGGTCATCCCACCTAGCAATGACGGTGACAACAGCGGCAGGGCACGCGCGGCAGCCTCTCAGCTGACCGGCAGCCACGGGGCGGGCAAGTGTAAGTAGACCCTCCGCCAACGGGAGCTCCGGCAACCATCAGCCTTTGGGGCCGGTGGCTGAGTTCAGGTGAGCGGAGACGTCAGGCCACGTGCGACAGGTTAATACCCTAATGTGGTCATCACAGCGGAACTAATAACCCGAAACAGAGCTCACCGGGAACCAAGTCCCCCCTTTGCCGCTTGGCCAGGCACCCAGAGGCCGGAAGTGGCGTGTGGCAGGGCAGGGGGTAACGGGGACCGCTCCAACCCCCTTGTCCCCGCACTCAGTGCCGGAGGCAGTTCACGCAGCCTGTGGACGTGACCCCGTAAGTGCGTCCCAGCTGCAGCTCCCTTCCCCCCAGTTCTCGGTACGGTCGGTGCTCCTCAGGCATCTGTGACGTTCCTGTAGAGAGACAGATCCTGGGTCCTTGTGACACTCAGTGGATGCTGAGCAGGTCCTTGAGTCGCCTGCAATCCTAGGCCTGGCCTGGCCGCGCGTCCTCCGTGTCTCCGGAAGTGTCACCGCCTGTCGCCCACGTGAGCGGCTGGTGCCACTGCCCGTGAACGTCCCGGGCGGGCGGAGAGGCACCCTCGGCCACTGAGCTCGGTCACGTGGTTACGCGTGACTTTTCTCTCCACAAGGCAAGACCAGGGCTCGGCTGGGCTGTCCCCTCAGCTGAGGGGAAAAGGGTGACGTGTCCTTTCCCGTCTGTCCCGCGTCGGTGCCACGTCAGAAGAGTCTAATGCGCCTTTTCTAATGGCCACCAGGAAACAGGGACGGTCCTGTTGCTCCATGAGAAACCTCGTTTCCCGAAATGTGGGCTTTCGGCCGCGAAGGAGGAAAAGGCCGCCGGCCGCTGCGCCGGGCTCGGCCGGGCCTCTCCCCTGCTCACTGCCGTGTCGCCTCGGGCGGCCGCGTCACCCGCACGGGCCCCGCTGGCCAGCGGTCAAATGCGGACAACGGAAGGAGCTTTTGCTGACTCGATCGTGGCGATGAGCAATAATACATGAACAGTCAGGCTGCCTGAGTCCTGCGAAGTCCTGAGAGCGCTTCTCGGCCCGGCTCGCTCAATGCCTGCAGCCCCGGTCCCCGGGACCTTCTGTGTCACCACCGTCACGTGCACCAGTCCCACCAGGAGCCAAGTCACTGCACGCTGAGGTTTGCCTGGGGGCAGAGAAGTGTGAGCTGGCGGGCGTGTCCTCGCCTCCCGGCTCTGTCCCCAGCAACATCGGGTGGAGGATGTGGCCAGCGGTCCCCTCGAGTCCTCCCTGGGCGTGAAGTTTGGCGTGAACTTTGTGGTTAGTGAAGAAGCAGTGATTTCCTCCTGGCGCTGTGGCTGCAGGGCGGGCGGCCCCGAAGGAAGTCGTTTTTGCCTCATTTCAGCCTTTATGAGTAACACTGCTCACGTGTGCCCGGGGTCTTGTTTCGTGTTTGTCCTGAAAAGCTCAGGGCTTCGCCGCGGGGATCCCTACGTGAATTTTAAGGAGTGAAATCTCCCTCGGCCGTTTGACAAAGTGTCATAACCGATAGTGTCCCAAGGCCTGGGGACAAGAGTTTACGGGTATGTGAAGTCAATTTTTCAGATATTGGAATTTAGCGTACTTTGATCTGTGCTTTTGTTTGTTTGTTTGTTTGTTTGGCTGGCTGGCTGGCTGGCTGATGGGCGGTTCACTTCCCCAGGACCCGCACGGCCACTCCCTGCTGTTGATTTACGGTTTTCAACCCATTCTGTGTCCTTGTCATCATGCTACCGCCTTAACTACATTTTCGTGTTGTAACGAACCACTGTGGGCCACTCTGAATTAAGAATAAAACACAGCAAATTGGAACTATAATAAATGCAAATTAACTCCAGGAAATAATTACAGGAAAATGATGTGAAAATACATTACAGAGAAGAGCTATCTCACGCGCTGAACGCCCCCTGCCGTGCTGTGTGCAGGGGACACAGCTGTGACCTGGTGTCATGTCTCATCCATGGACTCACTGAGCCCCAGGGTCATGAGCAATGTTGGCACACAGGTGAATAAATGAAGGGTGCAATGCCAAGTCTGACAGTCACGGCCACCCTGGCATTGCCACCTGAGTATGGGGCCACGGTCGGTCATGCCTACCTTTCTAAGGACCTTTCAGTTGACCCCCAAGGGCCTGGGGACTCTGCTGACTTAGAGGGTGGACACAGAAGTGCAGAATGTGAGGAATGGCCCTGGAGACGGATGCCTCACTGTCACAGACGCTCAGCAGCGTGACGGCCAAGGCTGCCTTTTGGAGGATGTGACGAGTGTGCCTGGCCGCCATATGCTCGACGCTGCCTCGGATGGTCCTCGAGCCCTCTGAACTAGCAGCTGTCATTACCCCTGTCTGACCGATGCGGACCTGGGGGTGCAGGAAGGCGAAGTGACTCAATCGGCCACACGAGCTAGCGAGGGGCACAGCCTCCTCTTGAAGGCCCACGTCAGTGTCCCCAGGCGTCACCGCCTCGCTAGTCGCCACCAGGGACAAGGATTTCATTTCTAGGACGGCGCCCTCCTGACTCTCGTTCTGAGGAGCCGAGCAGAGCAGGCTGCTTCTCAGAGCAGGGGCTTCGATGGCAGAGCCAGAGCCACGAGGGGCTCCGTCTCCATGTCCCTGCAAAGGCCAGCTGCGTGCGCGTCCAGCGGCCGCCTTTCCGAGCCCAGGAGCAGGCAGGTAAAGTGAGGACAGCGGGGGACAGGAGGCAGGTGCGTGCGCGGAGCCGGGGCCGAGCAGGTGTTCGGAGTGACAGGCTCTCTGCGGTAAGAACCCTCACAAACACTCTCATCTCGATCAGTTTTTTAAACTTCATGCTCTGGGCACACGGCCATGACTTTACAGAAATGCGCAAATGTGGGCCCGTGATGGATGCCACAGGGCAGACAGCGGCGAAGCGGGACACGAACGCCGCGGGAGGCGCTACGGCAGGACATGAGGGGCCGGGAGAAACCGGTACACGAGCGCAGGGTACAGTGGCCTTCATTCGTTCACTCAGTCATTCATTCCTGCGTTCATTCAATGTGTCCTGGCTGATACAGGAGTGTAGTGACTAAGGGCTCTTCTTTCCGGCGCTTACACGCCGGTGGATCACGAAGTAGACAGGATGGCGTGTCCGACAACAGTCCAAGGGGATGTGCTGGAGACTGAAACAGGAGGCACTTTGAATGGACTGGCCAAGCCTCCCTGACCTTTGAGCTCTGAATGAGGGGGAGTCTCCACCACATACCTATTTGGGGACAGCGTTTCGGGCTGCAGGAGCAGCAACTGCAAAGGCCCAGAGAGCCCAGGTTCAAACCCCAGCAGCACTCTGCTCCCCCCACCCCGGCCCTACCTGCCGGCCACCTGCTGCCCACCTGCCCACGGGCACGGGGCTTCGCCCGCAAGCTGCAAGCCCTCGTCTGTGGAACGAGAGCGAGAACCCCCTCCTAGGCCTTTCTGTGAGGGTGCAAAAGGGCTCGGCACAGTCCTGGGGGCAGAAATGGAAACCCGGCTGTTAGGGTGGCAGGTTGGGGTGAAATGTCTGCTTTATGGAGAATTACTGTAATACCACTCTCAATCACACGTTGGAGTGGCACGAACACAGATCAGAGTGGATCGCTCTGTCCTTCAGCGTGGACTCCCTGCCCCTCTCCGCCGCCACACACCCCTACATTTGGGGGCCAGCTCTGCCAGACCCTCACGTCCCCTGGCTACCTTTCCGTGTCCATTTCTGTTTGCTATTGAGGCGTAATTCATGTATCGTCATTGGCACAGCTCTTTACGATTGACTTCAACAAATAAATACAGCGGATTAGGCAAAACCCTGTTACGACACGGAGTAGTTCTATCCCCTCAGAACCTTCCCTCGTGGCCCCTTGTCCGTCACCGCCTGGCTGGCCCCGTGGCCACCACCGCCCTAACCTCTACCCCGGAGGGGAGCTCTGCTGCCCTGGACCTGCAGACACACCACCTCTTCTCGGCAGCCCGAGTCCGCATCCTCTTGCTCAGCAGAGACCTGGAGGCGCACGTCCTCGTGTCCACGGCCCCTTCCTTTTGTGGCTGATGCTGCATCCGGACAAGACCCCGGTTTGGCCATTCGCTGTGTCGCTGCTGTTTTATTACGTGTTGGACATCACATTTGCTACGTTGCTGACAGCCTGGATCATTTCATTTTCCTTAACGTCGTGGAGCTGGTCCTGGAGGACCTTTCCTTTACTGGTGTTTGCCCTGAACTTCGTCAAGTCCTCAGGAAAGGCCCGGCGCCATCCTTCCCGAGCGCTGAGGTGCTGCCTTTCCGGAGTCTCAGTGGAATGCCCCAGGCGTCCAGCCAGGTGGCTCCTTCTGCCCTGTTGGGAGGACATCTGCCCGCGCTGTGGCCCCCCAAGCCCCCAGGAGCTCCCAGCACGCTGGCCTTCGCTCTCTGCTAGGCCGTGAGGACACTGACCCTGCACAGTGCCCAGAGCGTGCACCCAAAAGACCCGGATTGCCGGGCTCCTTTTGCTGGCCTGGCCGAGCGGGGACCCCACCAGAGCTGATCAGTTCCAAAGACACGGCACGTACCCCAGAGCGGCCGCCCAGGAAACATCTGCCGGAGTGTTTGCCGCATCATCTTCTAAATTGCTTCCCTCTCAGCAGAGTGGATGCTTTTGGTGCAAAAACAGACGCCACGATCTGAAACACGGTAGTCAGACCCCGTCCGCCCCGGCAGCGGGCCATTGCTGGGCGGTTATTACCCACCGCGTGACGATGCCATCGGGCACCCCGCTCCTGGGAGACATGGGACCCTGACTCACAGCGGGGTCCCCTCTCAGCTCAGATTTTGCAGCCGAGAGCATTGGTGCTGGAGTCAGACAGACCCGGGCCCCGGCCTGGCCCTGCCCCCTAGCAGCGTGACCTCGGACCCCTCTCCGAGGGGGCTGACGGTAAGCCCCAGGGGCATTGTAACCATGCTGATAGTCCGTGTCCAGCACCAGCAGGCGCTCAGGAACGGAAGCCGAGTCACCACACGGGTCCTCCGGCTCCAGGAGTTGGCTGCCCCTGGCTCCTGGCGGCCCCTCTCTCCAGGAACTCGCTTGAGGAGGGAGCCGCCATGCCCAAGGTCATTGCCTCCCCCCGGGGAAGCCTGCTTCCCGTGACTGGATCCCAGGTGTCAGGGCCTCAGTTCCGGCCACTCTGCAGAGCCTCCCAGCTCCGGGGCTCCCGGGTCGGCCGAGGTCTTCACTGCGGCTCCGGCTCGGGCCAGCCTCTCCCTCCGCCTGGCCCTGCGTCCCTCAGCCCTGCTGGGGCCTGAGCGCTTCCCCCCCGGCCCGCCTCCCTCACGCAGGACCCCAGCCTAAGAAAGGAGGTCATGTACCCCATCCAGGCGCTCCCCTTGTGAACCTGGAGCTTTCTGTCCCTGGGGAGAGGGGACGTCGTCAGCCCACACACTGCACCGGGCGGCTTTTGCTGCCCTAACAAGCAGTCCTCGTATCCTGAATGTTTGCAGCCAGAAGCCTTGCTCCTGCTCCCGTTCGTGGGCGCTGTGGCTGAGCTGAGACAGCCTCCCCGTGTCTTCTGACTCCAGAGCCCGGGGTGGGAGGGCGGCCACCACCCGGGACCCGCGGCTGGCATGATGGGCGGGGGCAGCAGCGGAGGAAGGGCAGAGCAAGCCGCTGGAGGACATGGAAGCTACTGTGTGGCCCGGGCCTGTCCCCTCGGCCAGCACAGGCCACAAGGCCAGACCCCGCAGCGCAGTGCAGCGCGGGAAGGGTGCGAGGGGACAGCGACTATGACCACATCTACCCAGGGCCGTCCTGCCTCCGCGTGCAGCAGACCCCAGCACAGGAGCCAAACCGGTGACGCGGTGCCGTGCTACCGTGACGGCTATTTTTACCTGTCAACTTCGCAAAGGTGGAAAAAGCCACCTAACGGCCGGCAGGCTGGCGCTGCAGGCAGCGGGGCCTGCCCGGCTAGTGGAATGCCACGAGGTCAATGCCCCGGAGGGCTACGCGACAGGAAAGTGTTCCTACCCTTTGCCAGGCATTACCTTTCAGGAATCTAATCTCGTGGGGCCAGATGTCCCTCTACGAGGGCCGTGGGACCCGGTTAGAGTGCACAGGAAATGGGATGGTTTGACTTTCATAATCTCTCTTTTCCTCAACCCCACTTTTTTTTGGGGGGGTGGGGGGTAGTTCCCTGGCCGGGAATCGAACCCAGGCTGCGGCATTGAGAACGCAGAAGCCTGGCCTGCACCGCCAGGGAGCCCCTCTCAGTCCCTGTGGGCGGAGTCAGGGTCTCTGCTTCCCTGACCCCAGGCTGGGTCATGCACTTCCTGTCACGTGATCACTCTCACCCAGCCTCCTCCATCTCTAGTCCAACAAGACCCTCAGAGCACCTGTGTCTGACAGTGACCTTGAATCCACTGTGATTTTTTTTTGAAAAAGGTGACGTTACCTCCAAAGCATTCACACTTAACCTATCAACAGGCACAGACCACTTGCAAGCCTTCGCGTGACAGTGGGGGGCATCATTGTGACGGAGATTATGGCCTGATGCAGACAAAACGCAGTGTGTGTGTGTGTGTGTGTCTGTGCGTGTGTGTCTGTGCGTGTGTGTCTGTGTGCGTGTGTCTGTGTGTCTGTGCGTGTGTATCTGTGTGTGCGTGTGTCTGTGTGTCTATGCGTGTGTATCTGTGTGTGCGTGTGTCTGTGTGTCTGTGCATGTGTCTGTGCGTGTGTGTCTGTGTGTGTGTGTATCTGTGTGTGCGTGTGTCTATGTGTCTGTGCATGTGTATCTGTGTGTGCATGTGTCTGTGCGTGTGTGTCTGTGTGTCTGCATGTGTATCTGTGTGTCTGTATGTCTGCATGTGCATGTGTGTCTTTGTATGTGTCTGTGTGTCTGTGTATGTGTGTATATGCGTGCCTGTGTGCGTGTCTGTGTGCATGCGTGTCTGCGCATGTCTGTGTGTCTATATGTGTGTGTGTGCGTGTGTGTGGCTGTGTGTGTGTATGTGCATGCCTGTGTGTGTGTCCGTGTGCATGCGTGTCTGCGCATGTCCGTGTGTCTGTGCGTGCGTGTCTGTGCGTGCGTGTGCAAGTGTGTGCAGAGAAACAGAGAGATCCAAATTTGGAAGGGAGGAGGTGGGGAGGGAGAGAAATAAAGAATAGGGAAAGAAACAAACCAGACATCTGTCACCGTTGGGCCCTTTTGCCTGTTTCCGCCTCGCGTGTAAATGTCACCGCGGAGTGTGCTCTCTCTCCTGTCTGGCGCCTCCGCTCCACGATGTTTGTCAGATTTGTCGTTGCTGCTGCGTGTGTCTGCTCAACTTTCATTCTTGTTGCTATGAAGATTCCATTGTGTGGATATCCAAGTTTATTTATTCACCGCTGCCACAGGCACGTGGCCGGTTTCCCCTGAGGAGATGACGAACCTTCTCGCATGTATCCTTGCATCTTTGGGGACCGTCTGCACACATTTCCACCGTGTCCATACCCGGGAGTAGGACCGCCGGGTCCTGCGGGGCTTAGGGCCAGCTCAGTGGATATTGCGAAGCAGTTTGGAAAGTGGCTGCGCCAGTATTGCTCCCACCAACGCTGTGTCTGGGGCACAGAGGCGGTACCCTTGCATGGAAGGGCCGGGACTAGAAGAGGGCCCGAGGAGGCTTTGAGACGCTGCGGTCTTATTCCTGGATCTGGGTGCTGGGTTCGTGGGTGTGTCACTGCTGTCCATTTAGGATTTGTGCACTTTCGATACGTACATAATACTTCAGTGACATGTTTTAGAAAAAACCGTGCGTGTTTCAGCAAACATACATGTTATATGCACATGGGAATCAAATGTCTCCATGTCCTCTAGCCATTGTGGTCACCTTTTCCGTTACTTTTCAAATATTTATGGGTCACCTGCTAGTAGCCCTCTGAGTGCCCAAGGCAGAAATGGGGAGTCCCACCCGGCCCCTGTGGGGTAAGAGACGGGGCTCAGGATGGGGCAAAGCGGTGGGCACTGAGAAGGCACCGGGTCTGGGCACGTTCTGCCCGTGGGAGCTCTAGGGTCCCCTGTGGCCAGCGACGACAAGGCCCAGACCTTCCCTCAGTCCCCACAACTCGGTTCACCATGAGCGCCTCTCCTTGTGCTCGAACCTTGGATTCCAAAACTCAGCCATCAGCCCAGTGGGTACTTTATTATCAGGGTGCCGGGAGGGTCAGGCGCCGGAGGGTAGGCGGGAAGCAGAGGCCACGCACCATGGGGCATCCTGGGCCTCAGCCTCCGCTTCCTCTCTCCACCCCGGCCTTGCCTCCTGCAACAAGACAGCCACGGATGGGGCCGTGCCTCAGTCTCTCTCAGGGCCCCTGGTCCTCCCTTTCCCTGTGGCCCAGCCCTGAGCCTCTCCTGTCTGCACCCTGCCCTGAGGGAGGGGTGCAGTTCCCGGGCTGAGCACCTGCCCCCTCTTTTCCTTTGACCTAAGTTTTCTGTTCTTATTCTGTGAACCATTTTAAGCAAGCCAAGCCCAGGAACACCTACGGAGCAGCAGACGTATTTTATCTCATTTTCTCATTTTGTCTTCCCTGGAGACTTGGCAGGAAGACACCCAATTGTGCAGACGAGGAAACTGGGGCTCCGAGAGGTGAAGCAACTTGCCCGAGGACACGCAGCCGGAGAGGGACGGAGCGGGATTCACCCACAGTCCTTGCTGACTCCAAATCTCGTGTGTGGGTGCACCTGCCTGCGTGCATTCTCTTTTTCTTTCTTTAGCAAGACGAACTTGCTCGTCAGATCCTCTCTGGCATGGGGAGAAGAGTCCCAGTGCATCCGATGAATAAATAAAAGCGTTGGAGTGTGTGGAGCCGTGACGCCCAGCTGTCTGGGGCCTGCGTTCAGGCAGGACCGACGCTTCATTCCCCACTGACGCAGAGTGTGATCATCCGTCCTCGGCAAAAAGCCCCGCATGTCAACACCTGATTTTAATTAGCAGAAATCTCTGGGCGCACGCAGCCCTGGGACCCATCTGGAACACTCGGGGGCAACAGCTGTTGGTTCGCTCAGCGGCCGGAGACAAGCATGGCCAGGGTCCCCTCCGAAGGCCGCCAGACCCCAAACTGCTCACTCCCCAGGGGGCTGTGACTTCCTGGCAGGGGCGTGGGCTGAGCTCCCTGTGTCCCCTGCCCCAGGGGTGCACCTGGTGCCATCATCTGGCAGTGCCATCCCCTGGCAGTGCCATCCCCTGGGGCCCCAGATGCTAGAGGGGGACTCTGGGGGACTGCACCCACGGCCCGTGCTCACCGGCACCAGGCTGGTTCCGAGCTGACGGCCTTCCTGATGGACCCAATCATCCCAGAGCTGGGCCAGCCAATACCTTGGCCTGCTCAAACCCCAGACTTCTTACAAGTGTCTGACAGCTGCTTGTCACCGCAGCTGCCCAAGTCTGAGTGAGCAGACAGCCGAAATGCTCCCCTTTTCAATGCCAATTAGAAGGTCACCACCAGCAGGATTTGAGACCTGCGTTTGCCTGTCAAGAATTTTGCATTCGTGCTGTTCCTTGCTCCGCTGGTGTTCACAGCGAACAGCAGGCTGGGGGGAGGGGGCCTGACCATCCGAGAGGACTCTCCGGATGACCCTCAGGGTGGCAATCTTAACGAACATGGGCAGGCTCTGCTCAAAGCACTGCACACGCATCCCTTCCTTGACTCTCCCAGCAGCCCTGTGAGGTAGGTAGTGTTGCTCCTGGCTCCCTTCCCACTTACAATTAGGGAAACCGAGGCACAGAGAGGAGAAGTCTTGCATCCAAGGTTGCACATCTAGTAAATGACAGAAGCTGAACTCTGGTGACCAGACCCTGCAGCCCAAGGCCAACCAGGACCGGCCCAGGCCTTTGCCCCCGCGGTGACCAGGACCAGCCCCAGGGCCTTTGCCCCCACGGTGACCAGGACCGGCCCCAGGCCCTTTGCCCCGCCGCGGTTCTTCCACTTGTCCACCAGGCCGATCTGCTCAGCCTCACGGCTCAGCTCCTCCCTGGCGTCTTCTGCAGAGGCTTCCGGAGCTCCCCCCGGTCCCCCTTCCGTGCTCACCCACTGTCCACCGTGCCCAGCCCCGTCTGACCTCGTTCACCCCTGCGTGTCCGCGGCGGGACGGCCGGGTGTTCGTGGAGGGAAGGACGCTGTGGGGAAGCAAGGGGAGAGGCCCCGCGTGCCCTGGTCGGTGCCCTGAGAGCTGGTTCCCCCTCCGCCCCAGCTCCTCAGCGCAGCCGGCCAAGCTGTCCGACCAGGCGGGACTATCCCCTGGAGAGCAGTGACGACGACGAGAGTAGTTGTCCTCCACGGACCCCTTGCTGCATGCAGACACTGTTCCAGCGTATCTGACGTGTCAAGTCACCCTGTGACATGGGCAGGACCACTGTCCCGACATTACAGACGAATCAGTGGAGACTCAGGGAGGTTTAATGACACACTTGGGGTCCCACAGCCCGGATTCAAGTCCCAGGATACCCGGCCAGGGAGACGGCAGCGGCGTGACTGCACCGCTCGGCTGGTGACAACGATCCGCGTGCCCGGGCCCCGCCCCGCCCTCTCCTGAGGCTCGTGGCTTCCTTGAACCCAGGGCCTTCGCCCGGCAAGCGACAGGCGTAGGGGGTTCCCCGGGCTGACAAGGGGAGTTTGGGGGGCCTTCGTGGTGGGCAGCCCAGGGCAACGAGCCTTTAGGGGCCCAGAGGGGACAGACCGGGGTGGGCACCAGAACCCGCCCTTTCTTAGGCCTCGGCCCACACACGTGCCACTCTCGAGGGGGAGAAATAAATGGTGTGTGGAGCCTCCTTTCTCGACGTTTCTCACCTGACCTGGGCCCACGCACAGGGCCTGGGAGCGACGTCAGGCCTGACCCCCCGGGACCACTGCTGACCTCCAGCCTCTGCGCAGCACCCGTGGCCCCAGTGCAACTCAGCTCAACCCCACGTGAGCCCACAGGCCCTGGCCTGGCCCCTCGCCCCCTCCCTCCACCCCCATGCCCCCCACACCCCGCTCGAGCTGACCTCTGCCCTCTGCCGCCCCACCCCTTACCTGGCTGTACCTCCTTCAGATACTTCTAGATTCATCTCAGATGTCCCCTCCCGATTCCCAGGCACTGGCCCTGGGCTCCCGCAGCCCTGTCCCTCTTCCCTCTTTCCAACACCTGTCATCACCTCTGTCCCCAAGTTGTAGGGTTTGAGGTCTGCAAAGGCTGAAGGCCGGGGACGGGTTTAGCTTCGTGTTTTTAGAGCCCGTACAGGGAGGGGACCAGCATTGGAGGGAGGGACAGGAGGGAAGGAGGGCCGGCGGGTGGGTGGGTGGGAGGCGGGTGAATACCGGAATGGGTGGGAGGAGTAGAACCCCACCCTGTGCTTTCGTGTAAAAGCAGGTTTCTTTCTTCTACAACACGCTGACCCCTAACTCTCACTCTGCCCTGTCCCCGACGACGTTGGGCCCCCCCCCCACCATCCTGAGCTCCCCTCTGCCACAGCCCTAGGCCCGAGGTGTGGTCGCCTTCTGGGTCTGCATTCGTGCCCCCACCCGACTGTGAGACCCTGAGAGCAGACCCTGCGGCACCAGAGATGAACATGGCCGGGACCCTGGTCTGCCCCCTCCCCAGGGAGGCCTCCCCCACCCGCACGGGGAGAGCTTGGGACTGTGCCTGAAAGACACACTGGTGGCAACTGGTGGCCCGTCCTTCCGTTACGGGGAGCGCTTTGGCAGCACCGGGAGTGGGGGTGCGGGGACCCGGAAATGCCTCACGATGAAGGGAGCATCTGCGGGTTTTGAAGGTTGAGCAGGAGTTGGCCTGATCAGAAAGGCCGACTCCGCATTTCCAGCCTCAGGATGGGCGTGTGGTAGCGAAGGCCAAGTGCAAAGTCGACTGAGACGTGGGGAACGTTCGGGAGGGACACGGGAGAAGAAAGGACCGGTGTTGGTGTGAGGGACACAGGGCCCCAGAGGGCGACTCTCCAGCATGTTTGAGAAAAGAGCGTGGTTCCCTGCGTGTCCTGGGGTCGGGGAGCCAGAGCTAGGGGAGGCATGGGGCCCCCTGGGGGCGTGGCATACAGTAGGTGCTCGTAGAGGGCGCACCCATGCAGGATTCTGGGTGGCCCTGCATGGCGGCCAGAGCCAAGGGGGTCCCATCCCACTGGATCTCGTCCTCCAACAGGCGCAGAAGTGCCAGCCGTCAGAGCAGCAGCCTCCGAAGGATTTTTCACAAAAATTAGGTCAGTCGGGAAACAAAAACGCTCCATGAGCCTCAGCCCTTCTGTTGGCTCGAGGACACAGACCGAGGTTCAAATGCTTCACTTGTGTAGAAAGCCTGAGCCCTGAGCCCTGGGTGGGGGGTGCCGAGGCTGACCCCCTCCCTGCAGACCCCCAAGAAGAGCCGTGCAGATGGGGAGGAGCGCCCAGCAGGGCTCTGCTCTGGCTCTGCCTGGCATGGGCCCCTCTGCCCCCCTTGGCACAGAGCCAGCCGCTATGTCCCCAGGGGCCAGTGCAGGGCCGGGCCACCCGCCGTCAGCATTCAGCAGGGTCTGTGACAGGAAGGAGGTGGTCTGGTGTCCAAAGTGGCTTGAAACCTTGGCTGTGTTGCTGACAAGATGCAAAGGCCGCCCTGACTCCAAGCCCTGCCCCACCCCCCCTCGTCAGCCTTAGGGCAGGCAGCTGCTCATCAGGCCCCCGCCGCCCAGACAGCCGCCAGGCTGAATAATTTATCAGCCTCCTACAGGGAACGCTGGGGAAACGTTCTGATGGAGTCGAGCTTATTCATCAAAGTTGGCGTCATGCAGGGTTGCCCTTCCCTAGGGCACCACCAAGCGAGGTGGCCTTTCTTAAAAATAGAAGTGTCATTATGGACTCCATCCACCCGGCCCCCCAGGGGCCGTTCTCAAGTGCAGACCCCATCCTGCTCCTTCCTCGCTGCAAATGCCTCCCCTTCTTCATGCTGGTCAAGGGAGGGGGTCGGCAGGACATGCCCAGCAGTGGGCTTTTCTCTGTCCTCCCTGAGGAAGTGACATCTGAACAGAGGCCATTAGCACTTAATTGGAACTAGAGGGTGGTGAAGAGCATCTCAAGCAGAGCGGGCAGGAGGGCAGATGGGTCCTGAATCAGGACAGGGTCGAAAGCGTCATTTCCTCCCCACGGGGCCCCACGGGGATCCCAGGATCCCCCTCTCGCATGCTGACTTGGGGTTGTGTTCCTGCTTTCTGGCCAGGGGAATGGGTGCAGAGCTACATGTCTGGGGCCATGCTCCTGCCTGCCTGCCGTCCACCACGCTGACGTGAAGCCCAGGCATCGAAGATGGAAGCGTCCTGGGTCCCTGAGTCACCGCGTGGAGGACCGCGCCCAGGAGAGCAACGAGCTGGCATTACACTTGTCATGAAAATAAATAAACGTTGTGTTAAGCCCCGGAGGTTGAAGACCTTACCCGTTACCGCAGCGCAGGCTGGCCCAGACTGACTGAGTCAGTGAATGAATGAGCAAAAATGGAGCCTGGGAGGGAGGAACTCCAGCCCTTCTCTACATCTAAATGTCAACGGAGACCACCACAACCAGGTCCCTCCGCGGTCCCCCAGAACAGTGATTTCCACAGCGTGTTTCTAGGAGCCCCCCAGTCAGATGAGGAGGCTCGGGGCTGCAGGAGGGGAAGGTAGTAAAACACTGGGTGGGAGCGGGGAGGAAGATTGAACAACACCTTCCCTGGGAAAACCAGAGAAACCTCCCTTTGTCCATGTCTAGGCTGGGACTCGCAAAAAGGCCAAGACCTGTCTCCTGGAAGGGGACACTCGTGGACAAAGCAGGGCTTGCTGGAAAATTCCGGAGCCAAGTGCGTCCGGCCACGGACATGGGAGCCCATCAGAGGGGCGGGGGAGGGGGGCCTGCGAGAAGCGGTGGCCTCTGGGGTGGGCCCGGGGCTGCTGGTGGCCAGCAGGGCCATCACACAGGAGAAGGGCGGGTATGAAGCAGAGCATGAGCCGGACGCTCCTGGCCTTGCTGCCCTTCGCATTGTGTCTGACCACACGGCTTTCAAACAGGAACGCTGCCGCTGCCTGCTACCCCCCAAGTCCCATCGCGATCCTCTCGGGGCCGGTTCCCGTTCAGACGGCACCGAGAAGGGCGTTCTGCCCGCCACGTCATGGCAGAACCACTTTGAGCGCGCCGGGTGGCCGCGGGGTGCCGCGGGGACGTCTTCCTGGTCCTCTGTCTCCCGAAGGTGTCATCGAGAGGGTAAGACGTTCGCAACCCCAGTCCTCCGTACGAGGCCTTCTCCCGCCCTAGAGTCATTTCTTGGTGCCTGGAGGTCTGAAAGGTCAAGGTCATACGTTTGGGGGTTGCCTTTTTCTGGACACTCAGAAACGTGAACTTGTTTAGCTGATCATCCCCCCACCTCCGGGCCTTCTCTGCCCTCTGCTCGCAGAACTTCGGTATCGGGGTGTCCACGTCCCAGGCTTCTCTCTGTTTCCCACGTCCGTGTCTTCCTGCTCTGCGTCCGGTATGATCGGTGCTGTGTTGTTTCCAGATCTTCCACTGTGCTTTCCTTTTCTGCTGCAAGATTTTTGTTTCTGTGAACACTTTAATTCTCCGAATGTCCCTGTCTTACGGCGCCTTGCTCTTGTCTAAGGACCTCTGATACCTCTGAGCATGCCATTGAAAATCAGCATGTCCCTTTCTCACGTACGGACCTGGCCTATGGCCGTGCAATTCCACCTCTAGTCATTTGTACAAGTAAAAAATGAAAGATCACGTCCACGTAGAGACTTGTACCAGAATGTTCACAGAAGCTTCGTGTGTAATAGCCAGAAATTGTCAACACCCCGAGTGTCCCTCAATAGGAAAATGAAGAAATCAAATATGTTGTGCCTAAACTCCGAAATACTACTCAGCCATACAAGGAGCAGCCTACTGACACACGCGACCCCGTGGATGACTCCCCAGACCATTAGGCTGAGTGACAGGAGCTCCATACAAGAGAGTGTGCTGTGTGACGTGCCCACGTGGACGTCTTAGGGCCGACAGAACTTAGCGATGGTGGCAGAGCCCAGAGCAGCGTGTGCCTGGCGGGAAGGTGGGCAGGGTTGGTGCTGGGAATGGGGATTAAGTGTGATGGGGCCTGGGGACAGGCTTCCCAGGTGGATGGGACTGTTGGACACCTCAAGACCGGTGTGTGCGGTGCAGGGGGATACATTTGTCCACACTCGTCACACTGCGCTGCTAGGATGTGTGCATTTCATTGAACGTAAGTGTCATCCTACAGGGCAGGACAGACGGACCCTTCCGTAGGGAGGCACCACCTGGTGAGCAAACAGACAAGCAGGAGCCCCTCTCTGTGAAATTATTCCAGATAACCAGTGTGACAGGGGGCACCTGTCGTCTGGCTACACCCCCAGCAAGGCCACGCCCTGAGCATCAGCCGCTGCCCATCAGAAGGCCAGGTATCACGGCCCCCGATGGGACACCACGACCGCCAGCCTGTGTGGGCAGGGAGCCCAGGAGCATGCTGGGAGGCACCAGGCAGGTGCGGCAGCAAACTGCCAATGGAGGGCAAGCTCACGGTCAGGCAGCCCATGATTCCACAGACGCGTTACTGAAAACAAGGAGGATGGAGGCAGGAAGTGATCACCGCAGAGGTCAGAGCAGAGGTCAGCGAGGGGAGGCAGGGCGGGGCCTCCGGGGTGGCTGGCCCCTCCAGCCCGTCCGTGGCCACTCCGTGCCCACGCTTGCCCTTCTGGCCCCAAGCACACCCTGCATTTCCCTTCTCAGGCCTCTGCCAGGAGAGCCCTCGGACGCCCCTCTCCGCCGGCCTGCTGCCTCCTCCGGGTGCCCTCCCAGGTGACCTCTCAGCCCTCTGGGCTCCCAGCCCGAGCCGTGCTGGGGATTAGCGAGCGGCGTCCAGGCGGAGCAGCCACGTGGCGCCTCCTGTGCTGCCCCTGGAGCCGGGGCTGCTGAGCCCAGCGACGAGGGACACAGCGCAGCGCAGCCTCCGAGCGGGACCCCGCCCGCTCTCGCTCGGAGGTCCCAGCCCCACCTTCAGAGACGGGAGACGGTGTCTGCTGCCACCATAATGCCCACGACAACCCACCTCAACGCTCGGGGCCTTCAGATACGAGCTCATTCGCTCACAGTTCAGCCCGTCGAACTGGGCCCCGTTGTGCGGTTCTTCTGGTCTTGGCTGGGCTCACTAGGGACACCTTGCAGCCCCTCCTGTCTCTGCACTTGGCAACCTGGGTGCCTGGGGCACAGTTCCATGCAATGGGGACACTACAGCCACGTGACCTGAGTGTCCCAATGCCGGGATCCTGGGAGCAGCTTCATGCATCACAGGATTTTCCAGTGCTGGGAAGTGGGGGGCTGGGGGAGTGGTTGGGTAGGGATAGAATGGCAGGAAAGATGACAGCACCCCAGGATGGTCCCCTGAGACCATGGTGGTTCCACATGGGCAGAAAAATTCACATCAGTAGGCCGTCCTGACTCGCCCAGTGGTGCACGGGATGACGTTGTTATGGTGATGGGGACAGGGGCTCAGTGGGGAGGGGCTCGTGAAGGCAATGACAAGTGGTAGAGGGCAGCGCTTCTGCCCTCCCGGCTCCGTCCCCAGCCCGGCTGTGGCAGCACCGCGGACCAGCCGTCTCTCTGCAGCACCCCGTCTCCGCAGCACCCCGTCTCCGCAGCACCCCGTCTCTCTGCAGCACCCCGTCTCCGCAGCACCCCGTCTCCGCAGCACCCCGTCTCCGCACACGCCCCAGAGGTCCCTCAGTGCCACCGCCCCAGCAATTTGCAGGCGCATGGATCCAGCTAATAAGTGGGTAACTGGATCCATTGTTCAAAAGTTATCTTTAGACAAGAGCATTTATCAACTTTAATTAACGTGTCAGCGACTCCCATGCTGGATCTGGCTCCGCACGCAGCCCTGATGATGCTAATTCTTCTACATGAATGCCACCTCGGCACCAGCGCTCTGGGCAGGAAATGGGCTGTCAGTGCTCCCACCACCAGAAGAACAGAAGGGACTTCCTGCCCTAAATCAGATTAAACGCGCCGTGGACGCCTGAGCGACGGGCGGAGGCCCAGGGCGCAGCAGGCGGGGCACCCCCCTCCAGCTGCGGCCCCCCGCGCGGCCCTGCCCGGAGCGGCCCCTGCGCGGCCTTCGCACTGCTTCCCTGACTCGGCAGAAGCAGCCGCTGAGGTTCCGGGAGGCGCCGGACTTGTCCAGGCCGCACGGTTTAGTCGAGGCTGGTGCCAAGGCCCTTCCTTGCCCTGCCTCACCCGACGTCCAGCACGTGTGGCAGGTCTGAGCACGTCCTGCTCACTGCGCAGGCCCCGTTCCAGGTGCTCGGCCTCCTGGGGCCAAAGGCAGACAAGGCAGCTTCTCACGGAGCTGGCATTCTGGGGGGTACGGTGGGGGAGAGGGAGGGGACGGGGTGGCTGGCCAGGGCATCTTGCAGTGTGGAGCCTGGTCCTCACTGGAGGTTGGGAGAGGGGTTACTCACCTGGGCACCTGACCATCACCACGGGGAGTTAGCAGCGCAGGTGGCTGAGCTACCCACCCTGGGCTGAGATCCTGCTCCCTGTGAACCAGCTGTGTGACCTCGGGCACGTCACGTTACCTCTCTGTGCTCATCTATGAAACGGAGAGGAAATCTCAGGCTCTCAGATTGGTTGTGTGTGAGGAGCTGACAACCTGAGACACAAGAGGTCCCAGCCCTGTGGCTGTCCTAGAGGGCTCAGGAAGTGGAAGACAACGTTAGTAGCACCCAGAACCTTCGGTGCCGCAGGCAGGGTGAAGAGAAGATCCCGGAGGATTCTATGTGGAGGCAGCCTTCAGCTCAGCGGGGACAGGGGGACCCCGGGAAGGGCTGCACTGCCTGGGTGGAATTGAGTTCCCCATCACAGGAGGATGCAAGCGGGCCAGGGCAGGCACCCTGCATGAGCTCAGTCCAGACACCACGGCCTCTGGGCTCCCCAAATCCGGCTCGAGGAATGGGCATGTGCTCCAGCCCTCCTGCCCTGGGGGAGATGCCTGCCTCCCCCCCCCCACACACACACACCAGAACCCATGGACCATCTGGGCCTCCGGGAAGTGAAGACAGTTCTGACACAGAGATGAGAACATGGGTGTTACTCAAGGTCTGGAGGCCCCGGGACATAGGACCTGCCAAAGGCTGCTCGCTGCAGCTGGGAGCACTCAGTGCCACCAGCCCGGCTCTGCAGGGTGTGGGAGCACTCAGTGCCACCAGCCCAGCCGTGCAGGGTGGGGGAGCACTCAGTGCCACCAGCCCAGCTGTGCAGGGTGTGGGAGCGCTCAGTGCCACCAGCCCAGCTGTGCAGGGTGTGGGAGCGCTCAGTGCCACCAGCCCAGCCGTGCAGGGTGTGGGAGCACTCAGTGCCACCAGCCCAGCCGTGCAGGATGTGGGAGCACTCAGTGCCACCAGCCCGGCTGTGCAGGGTGGGGGAGCACTCAGTGCCACCAGCCCGGCTGTGCAGGGTGTGGGAGCGCTCAGTGCCACCAGCCCAGCTGTGCAGGGTGTGGGAGCGCTCAGTGCCACCAGCCCAGCCGTGCAGGATGTGGGAGCACTCAGTGCCACCAGCCCGGCTCTGCAGGGTGTGGGAGCGCTCAGTGCCACCAGCCCAGCTATGCAGGGTGTGGGAGCACTCAGTGCCACCAGCCCGGCTGTGCAGGGTGTGGGAGCACTCAGTGCCACCAGCCCAGCCGTGCAGGATGTGGGAGCACTCAGTGCCACCAGCCC
>PVJL010010667.1:0-47678 GCA_004026885.1 Lyroderma lyra | reverse complement strand
GGGGGGGGAGATGTTGATAGGCTGACCAGACATCCCATTTTAAACGGGACAGAAAACAATGGTACTGTCCCGTTTCCAATGGTACGTGTGGTCAGCCTACTGACACCTTGAATTCAGCCCAGCGAGACTAGGCTGACCCTATGTACCATTTGAAATGGGACAGTACTGTTGTTTTCTGTCCAGTTAAAACAGGACATTGGGTCAGCCTAGATGTCGAAGAACTGGCTCACATGATTATTGGAGCTGGCAAGTCTGAGCAGGCCAGAGACCAGGGAAGAGCTGGGGTTGCAGCCCGAGTCCCAAGCCCATTTGGAGGCCAAATTCGCTCCTCTTCTGGGCAACTCAGTCTCTTCCCTCAAGGCCTCACCTGGATGGACAAGACTCACCCACAGGCTGGAGGGTCATCTGCTTGACTCACAGTCTACTGATCTAAGTATTAACCTCATCTAAAAATACTTCCACAGTGACATTTAAGCTGGACTTCAACTAAATATCTGGGCACCATGGTCCAGCCAAGTTGGCACATAAAATTAACCATCACAACGTACTGTATTTTGCCATGTATAATGAGCACTATTTTTGCCCACATTTGTAAGGGAAAAATAAGGATGTGCATTAATCATGGGTAGTACGAATTCCATACCTATATAAATGTTTTTAATTCTTTCATTTATGCTAATGAGTTAAAAGTGTAACTCTAGAAATAGTAACAATATCTGTATGCAAAATAATACTCTGGAATACCATAATCAGTGTTTTATAGAATCAAGTTTTTATACATAAAATGTCTTGAGCTTGTATCTGCTCTCGTGTTTTGTGATTATTTGTTACATAAAATTTCTTATACCATAATATGTTAAAAAATAAATACTAAAATTCCTTTATAATACAAAACACAAGTACCTAAATATAAACAAATAAAAATTTGGATTAAAAAATTAAAATGAAAGACATTTTCCCCAGAAAGTTTGGGCCAAAACCATGGGTGCTCATTATACAGGGGAGTGCATGAAACACAGCAAAATATGGTATCTTGATTCTAAAGTTGCACAAGAGTCACAAAGATCAGGACTTTAAATCATGTCTCAAACACGTATCTTTAAAGTATTGTAATAAAAATACTTCAACTCAGCACTGGGCGAGTGGAATCCTGTACATCTTTATCCCTTAAAAGCATCTGAACTATCTTCATGTTAAAGAACACTGTTTATAGAACTGAAAAGTCTGTTAAAGATTTTTTCCCCCAAAATTAAAAAACAATCTCCATGAAAGATTAATTCTGTCCCCTGCAGGCACCTACATCTGGGTCCTGGGTGTCAGGGTTTCAGAAGTGTGGGTCTCATTGCTCACACAACATCTATCCTGCTTTTTTCTCTTAACATTTAGCATAAGGCCCTAGATCATTCTTGGCGGTTTTGTTTTTCTCATTGATTTGTTTTTTGTGATGATTTTAGTAAAAAATTATAAAGTTATTTATGATGATCTCTGAAAATACCATATAACCTGAAAAACTAGCATTGTGAACAAGAGTTAAGGTGTATTGAGGGCAGTGGTATATGCATGAAGTTTATGTGTGTTTAGCAAAAAGTTTTATGCAAAAGGGTCTCTTCCCTTCTCTCCCTCCAATCCCTGAATAACAAATACATCCCAGGAATGTCATCTCACACAGAAAAAAAAAAATTGAACTAACAATTTTGTCAAAATGGAAAAATTGTATGAATAAAAACATCCCACCTCATGAGCAGAGAGATGATTTACTACACAAACTTGAACCTACTGCCTCAAAATCTTGGGTTTGCTATAATTTACAATTCCTGCCAGGCATGCTCAGATTTCAGCTATAAATAGAACATGGCAGCAGATAGAGTAGCTTTTTAATTAGGTCATTCCCGAGTCTGCATGACTTACTTTCTTAGAGTCTTTGCCGTTTTTTAATGGTAGATTTGGTCTCCTTGTGATGATGATGCAACATGACAGAATCATACCAGGCTTCCACAGAGCGCTCTCTCCCTCTCTCTCTCTCTCTCTCTCTCACACACACACACACATAAAGTATGTACTGAGGGGCCAACTATGTTTTTTACCACATCTTGTTACCAACAGGCTTTTTACCACATCTCAGGATTGTGAGTAATAGTCCTTAGGAAGTTCACAGCCAACTGGCAAAGACAGATAAGTACACCAGGATTTTAATACTGTGTGATAAGGAGTGCTGATAAAGGTATATATATCACAAGGGTGCAGAGGTCAGGCATCTAACCCTGTGTGGCAAGATGGGCTTTGCATTTTAGAAAGCTCACCTAATCACTAAAAACATTATTGCTTGAACATAGGGAATGGTCAAGCATAATTACTGCAAGGTGGACCGAAAGGTGGTAGGGTTTCCTCCATGAGGTCCTGCTTTAAGCTACAGGCAGTAACTGCAGGAGCTAGCCCTTAGGAGAGAGGACCAGAACTAAGAACTATCTGAGTTTTATACACAATCAAAGACAGTACTCTATGACTACCCTGTCTATTCCCACCAAAATGGTGCCACTGTCTTCTTCCTAAGGAATCCACACAAGATAGCAGGTGGCAATATTGTTACTTATCCTCATTTTATTAGAAGTCTTGGGTCCATAATGTGTCATTTCGGGAGTTCCCTGGTGGTGTAGTGACTTAAGGCTTCGGTGCTGGCACCGTTGTGGCCTGGGTTCAATTCCCAGCCAGGGAACTACCCACATAAAAAATTAATTAATTACTTAAAGTGTCGTTTCCCCCTAATTCCCTGGGGCCACAAAGCAGGAGAAATTCCACCTTCACCTTCATCAAGTGCTGAGTTGGGACTGGAGACCACCGGGCTAGTGGCCAGGAGCAGGAGACACACCAACTGTCCCAGCATTGGCTGTGTCTGCAGAGCATGTTTAGGCCCAGCTCTCCTTTTGTTCCCAAAAAACCGTAAAATGAAGGTGGGAATCAGGACAGGTTCTGCCAACCCCAGCAGACAGGAGTCCCTTCTGTGGACTTCCAAAGCGCACTGCACCACCCTAATTCAAATGTTATGACAGGGCAGCAACGGGCTGAAGGACTGTGAGGAGTACTTCCTGCATAAGAAATGATGTCTTCAGTTTTAAAACCCACACTTCCCCTCCTGGCCATAGCCCAGAGACAAGGTACAGGTAACTATCCCATTGTTTTCAATTATTATTTTTAATTGTGGTAAAATACACACAGAATTGACCATCTTAACCATTTTTAAATGTATAGTTCAGTGGCGTTAAGTACAGTCACTGCTGTGCACCTGTTACCACCACCAACGTCCAGAACTTTCTCAGCTTCCCAATCTAAAACTCCACACCCCGTAAACACTAACTCCCTATCCCTCCTCCCCCAGCCCCGTCTCCTTCCTGTCTCTCTGAATTGAACCCCTCTAGGTGCCTCCTATAAGTGGGATAGACAGTTTTGTTTTGTTTTTTGTTTTTGTTTTTTTTTTGCTTTTTGGTATGTGGGTAGCTCCCTGACCGGGAATCGAACCCAGGCCGCAGCACCGACAGCACCAGCACCGAAGCCCCAAGCCACTACACCACCAGGGAACTCCCGGAATATACAGTTTTTGTCTTTTTGTGACTGGCTGATTTCATTCAGCATAATGTCCTGTTCAGTTGTAATCCATGTCAGAATTTCCTTCTTTTTTAAAGCTGAATAATATTTCATTGTTATGTATTTACCACATTTGTTTATTCATTTATCTTTGATGGACATTTGGTTTTTCTCTACCATTTGACTTTTGTGAATCAGGCTTTTATCAACCTGGATATACAAGCATCTGTTTGAGTTCCTGCTTTCAAATACATACCTAGGAATGAAATTGTTGGATCACTTGGTAATTCTATGCTTAATTTTCTCGTATACCAGTACGCTGATTTCCATAGGGGCTGCAACACTGTACATTCCCACCAACAGTACACGAGAGTTCCAGTTTCTTCACGTCCTTTCCTACACTTATTTTCTTTTTTAATACCAGTCATCTTGATGATGGGAGGTGCTATCTCATTGTCATTTGGGTTTGCATTTCCCTGATGTCTGATGATGTTGAGCATCTTTTCATGTGTTCATTAGCCACTTGTACAGTTACGCACAGCTTAACGCCGAGACATGTTCTGAGTAGACAATTTCATAGTTGTGTGAAGATCATGGAGTGAATTACACAAACCTGGATCGTACAAGCTACTACACACCCGGGCTGGATGGTACAGCCCACTGCACCTAGGCTGCAAGCCCATACAGCACGTGACTATACAAAACAACAGGAGATTAAAAGCACAAGAGAAAATGATGTCATCAAGAGATTCAATGAAGACGAGAGGTAGAAGCCTGCTGCCGTGTAACACGGCACAGTGTGCTACAGCACTTTTTTATCTAAGTAGAAAAAGTACACTCTAAAATAACAAAAAGTATAGTATAGTACAGACACAAACCAGCAACACAGCCATTTATCATCATTATCAAGCATTACACACTGTACATGATGGTGTATGCTCTGCTTTTACATGACTGGCAGTGCAGTGGGGTTCTTTAAACCAGTGCCCTCCCCACATGTGCTACAATGTTACAATGCCTATGATGTGACCAGTGGATAGAAATTTTTCCGCTGTCTTATCTTCTTGTGGGACCATCATATATGCAAATGTTAAGTGGGCATGACTGCATATCTTTTTTAGAGAAATGACTATTCAAGTCCTTCGCCCATTTTCAGTCAGGTTGTTTGGCGTTTGTTGTTCTTGAGTTTTGAGAATTCTTTATACATTCTGGATATTAACTTATAAGATGTATGATTTCTAAATATTGTCTCTCATTCCACTGGTTGCTTTTTCAAACTCCATTGTTGATGCCCTCTAATACTCAGAAGTTTTTAATTTTGATACGGTCCAGTTTATCTAGTTTTGCTCTTGTTGCCTGTGCTTTTAATATTGTATCAAAAAAATCATTGCCAAATTCAATGTCATGAAGCTTTTCCTCTCTGTTTTTACCTAAGAGCTTTATAATTTTAGCTATCAAGTTTAGGTCTTTGATCCATTTTGAGTTAATTCTTATATACGGTATAAGGTAAGAGTTCAACTTTATTCTTTTGCATGTGGGTGTCCAGTTTTCCTACCATTATTGATCAAGAAGACTGCTCTTTCTCCATTGAATGGTCTTGGTATCCTTGCTGAAAGTTCTTTGACTGTATATGAGTTTATTTCTGAGCTCTCTAGTCCTTTCCCTTGTCTGTGTATCTGCCTTTATGTTTATTTTGATTACTATTGCTTTGTCATACGTTTTAAAATAAAGAAGTGTGAGTCCTCCATCTTTGTTCTTTACTTTTTTTCAAGATTGTTTTAGAAGCAAACAGACAAACAAACAAAAGATTGTTTTGACTATTCATGATCCCTTGATATTTTATATCAATTTGAGGATAAATTTTCTATTTCTGCCATTGGGATTTTGATAGGGATTGCACTGAATCTTACATTGCTTTGGGTAGTATTGACATCTTGACAATATTAAGTGTTCTAGTTTATGAATATGGTGTGTTTTTTCATTTATTGATGTCTTCTTTAATTTCTTTCAGCAATATTTTGCAGTTTTCAATGTACAAGTCTTTCACCTTCTTAATTTAGTTAATTCCTAAGTATTTTTTATGCAATTGTAAATGGAATTGTTTTCTTAACTTTCTTTTTGGATTGCTCATTGTCAGTTTATAGAAATGCAATTGATTTTTGTGTGTTGATTTTGTATCCTACAACTTTTCTGAATTTATTTATGATAATAGTTTAACTGTGTGTGTGTGTGTGTGTGTGTGTGTGTGTGTGTGTGTATTTTAAACTTTTCTACATATAAGATCATGTCACCTGTGAACAGAAATAATTTTACATCTTCCTTTCCAATTTAGATGCATTTTATTTCCTTTTCTTGCCTAATTGCTGTGGCTAGGATTTCCAGTACTGTGTGAAATAGAAGAGGTGAGAATGACATTTCAAATATTAGAGGAAAAGCTTCAAGTCTTTCACTATTCAGTATGATGTGAGCTATGGGCTTTGCATATATGACCTTTATTATGTTGAAGTACTTTCCTTCTGTCGTTAGTTTGTTCAGTGTTTTTATCATGACAGGGTGTCAAATTTTGTCAAATACATTTTCTGCATCTATTGAGATGATGTGTTTTTCTCCCTCATTCTATTAGTGTGGTGTGCTACACTGATTAATTTTTGTATGTTAAACAATTCTTGCATTCCAGGAATAAATCCCATTTGGTCATCATGTATAATGCTTTTAATATGTTGTTGAATTACGTTTGCTAGTGTTTTGTTGAGAAACAATGCCCATTTTTACAGATGAGGAAATTAAACCCTGAAGATGTGAGACAGTTTCTCCACAGCTACACATCTAGTAGGTGGTTGGATTGGGGTTCAAACCTGCACCTGTCTGATTGCAGAATCCATGCAATTTTCACTATACTGGATGCCTTTATTACTCCACAGTGGGGTGAGAAAGAACAAGCGTGGGCTACCAAATACTGGCTTTGTGACTTCACAAGAAGAAAAGAAATTTAACTGTTTCTGAACCTCAGTTTGTGCATCTGTAAAATAGGTATGATGATGCCTACTTTCCAAAGTTGTTTGTAATGTTTGGATAAGATAAGGAATGTATTGCCTCTGGAACATTCTGAACTTTTAATTAATGGTAGCAAGTATGGCCCTCAGCCCTCATGTGGGGCCTCCTATCTCAAGTGCAACTTGTTTCCCAACCTTAGAGGCTTTATATGCAGACTTTTAACCAAATTACTGATTTCTTTTCTTTGCTATAAATATTGCAGAAGCATTAAAACTTTCAAGTTGTCCTGTGACTTTATGTTCTGACCAACAAGGAGGTTTTCATTTCCCCTATGACTCATCTATTCTTTATTGCAGCTCCCTTTTAAATACTTCCAGCTATTGACATTTCAAATATCCTTGTCTTGGCTCCCCATCAGCACCCTCAACGTGTCTAAAATTCCTTCTCTTCTTTTTCTCTTTTCTGGCAAGTCTGAGGACCAGAGTATTGCTGGTAAAGATACCTAGCATTTTTAGGAGGGTCCCCCCTCCTCTCCCCGCCATTCATCATAATAGCTCCATGCAGATCAGTTCTGGGCCTGAATGCAGACAGGGAAACTGGAATTCATAGTGGTGATGAGATTTTTTCCAAAACACCTCAACAGAGAAAAAGAAGAAGAGATGGGAAAATCCACAAATTCTACTGTTGACTTTCTGGGCTACACACTCTTACACTTGCCAAGAATTTGTTCTTTTCCTTGGAAATGAGAAGCACAAAGCATGAATCTTGAGAATGCCCTCACAGTGTGGCTCGGGGAAGGACCTATGTGCTGACCACGTAGGGGAAAGAGACTGTGTGTGACCACAGGAGACACAAGGGGAGGGACTGTGTGTGACCACAGGGAACAGGTGGGAACTCTCTCTACAAGGGCTGAGGTCAGAACAGCTATTAAACTGAACATCATAGAGAACTGAGCTCTAAGAGCTGAAGTTTGTGTGGTGTTTTCCATCCAAAAGATCCAAGTCCCTCACTAGGGCTATAAATACCACAATTTCTCCATCTCTGAAATACAGCCAGTTCTAGGCCCTGCTTAAATAGCCTGAAGCCGATACATACAATGCATGTGTGCATGGTGAAAGAGGCCTTTATGAGTTTGCCGCTGCTGGAGGCCAGACAGAAGGGTGAGTGGAATGTACTGGAATGTTGAGCAAAAGGCAGAGGCAGATTCAGGGGCCTAAGCTGCTTAGTGGGCCCTGCGGGACGAAGTTCTAATTTCCGGCACGTGCAGGACTGCAGGCTGCCTGGTTAACCCAGCCTCTGTGCCAGCTCCACAGCCAGGAAGAGCGGCGTTGGAGGAAGGGACCCCCCTTCCTCAGCTCCTTGCTCCAGAGAGAACAGGGGGTGGGGGGAGAAGGGTGTGTTTTCTGGCCCCCTAGTGCTAGCCTGGCCCCCTCCCAAGCCTGCAAGAGGCCTCCCTTCCTCTTCTACGGAGTCCCAGCCTCCCCCTTGTGTTCAAGAATGTAGGCGACATGCGTGCCTGAGGGCCAGCACTTCATCTCACTCACTTATCCACCTAACTCATGTGCTCCTTCTGTGACAATAGTGTTTAGGAGCTGTTAGTGCCACAGCATGTGCTGGGCTGTGGGGGCGGGACAATGAACGTGATGGACGTGGTCTCCATCCTCTAACCGTACTATGAGGTCAGGGAGCACAGCACCGAAAACTGAATGAATGGAAAGCAAGGTCATTGCAGATTATAAAAAGTTTTTTAAAGAAAGAACAGAAACAGGGGAAATAGTGGGGGGCGGGGCACTGTGCTCCTAATCAGAGAAGGCTCTTCAGGAGCCAAAGGGTGTGGGGAGAATTTCCAGCAGCCAGAAGGTCAAGTGCAAGGGGAGGAGGTAGGAAAGGGCTTGCAGTGTTCTGGGAACAGCAAGGGGGCCAGTGGGGCTAGAGCAAGGAGCAGAGGGGAGAAGGACATGAGATGATGTCTGAGAGTCAGTGCCAGCTGTGCCCTCATAGCACGTGTGACCCCAGTGGGAAGTTGGGGTGTATTGGAAAAGCAGAAGCAGTAGGAGGGTTCCTAGCAGTGATGAGCGTCTGTTTTCAATCACTGCAGCGGCTGAGTGGAGAATGGATTAAGGAGGCAAGGGTCAAATAGGGGCCACGGGTGAGGAGGGCAGCAGAATAGGCCTTGGGAAAGCCTGGACTCCGGGCTGGGGGGTGGGGGGATGAAAGGCGGGTTAATGAGCCGATTCGAGGTCAATTTCACAAGTAGAACCAACAGGCCTTGGTGGTGAATCGGGATGACAGACAAAGGTGAGTTCCCAAGGTGAGTGCTGGGTTTTTTAATTAAGCAACTGGGCTGTTGATGATGTGACTTTCTGACATGAAAAAGCCTTGGGGGAAGGACTATTTCTTAGCAAATCAGTCACTAGGTACAGGGAAGTTTCGGGGAGGAAAGACAAGACACATCATCACCAGGTGGATGTCTCTACCCAACCCTTGCCCTCTCCAGGGCGGCTGGGCTGAGCTGCTCCACCTGCCACATGCTGCCCCTTCCCATCCACCCCTCGGAAGCCTCTTCACTCTCTTCGTCACCACCGTGCTCCTTCCCAGCATGCCCTCCACTCCTCTGGAATGAGGAGGGGACCCTGGTGTTGCCTTCACTTGCTTCCTGATGCTCAGCTGTTAGCACTCAGGCAGGATGAACCATTCGGAGACCTGGCAGGGCAGGGCGGAGAAGGAGCGAAAGAAACCAGGGCCAGGAAATCTAATCCTGCATAGAACAGACCTCTGCAAGTACAACCACCAGCAGAGTTGGACCAAGAGTCCCAACAGGTATGAGGAAGGCCAGCCCGGAAACTCAGGGACATAAACGAGCAACATCCTGTGGTTCTGAGTGATGGTCCTATTGGAAGAGGAACATTAGTGAGCAGCCCAAGGACAGGGCATGGGGTCCAACCCCAAGGGAAGAGGATACAGGGGAAGCAAGAGCTGGGTAAAGAATAAAATCCATATAGAGACTGGGTCAACTCGGCAGAGGACAGGTATGTGGTCTACCCCATCTCCAAAGGGCACCACATCCCCAGGCCACAGTAATGCCAGACCCCTCCATCAGGTATATCCTAGCCTCCATTTACTGAGTGCCCACCACTCGCCAGGTACTGTGGCAGAGGGCGACTTCATGTCATGCTCACGACCACCCTATGAGGAAAGCACTACCAGCAGTCCCATTCTATAGGTGTGGACACTGACACTCAGAAGTCACCTAGGGCCTCAGAGCTGGTACGTGGAGGAGTCAGGAAGGGATCTCAGGCATGTGTCACTCCAAAATCCTTACCCTCGCCACCATAGGGCCTCACCTTGGCCAGCTTAGTTTGGAGTTGGGCAGGGCTCATTGTTTAGGCTGATGTATTAGTGTTGACACTTGTGGGGACCTTGGGGACAGTTGGGCCAGGCAGCAGCAACAGACAGCTCACCATTCAACATGCTCTCCAGTCTGGTCATAGTCCCTGTCCTGTTCCTTCATGTGTGGTCTGCAATGGGGGAGCATATCAAAAGGGAGACTATCCCTTGGTCTCCCAACACCTAAATCCCAGATCTTTCTGCTGCTCTATAGCTCAGAAAACATGTGTTAAGAGATTTCTGGTCAAGATGGCAAGGTACTTAAGCACTGTGCCCACCTCCTCCCGTGACCACATCAAAAGTACAACTAAACTACAGAACAACCATCAGTGAGAATTGCCTGAGGTCTAGCTGAACAGAAGTCCTATAACTAAGGACATACGGAAAAAGTCACATTGAAACTGGTAGGAGGGGCAGAGACACAGAATGGGCTGGTCCCACGTGTGGTGGTTAAAAATCAGGAGGAATATCTCAGCTGCAGAGGTTCCCTGCTGAGCAGTGATGGTCCCAGACACACGTCAAGCTCCCCAGCCCAGGATTCCAGTCCTGGGGAGAGAAGTCCCCACAATTTCTGGCTGTGAAAACCAGCTGAGATTGTGGCTGAGTGAGCCAGAGGGTGTCTGGAGTCTCAGGTGCTCCTCCTAAAGCGCCCACACATGGACTTACTCACTGATGAACTCCCTCTCTGAGCTCCAGTGCTGCAGCAGCAGGTCAAAAGGTGCCAGGGACATACAGGGAGGAACTGAGTTGTCTGGCATCAGGGAGAGGGCTGGAGGGGCAGCTCTGGCCGGCCAGGAGCCATTTTGTTCCTTTGTTGGGACCTTCCCCCTCCCAGTGTGCACAAGCAGGTGGCCACCATATCTAAGTCTCCATCAACCTGCCTAACACCCTGCCCTAGTGCTTCCCTTAGGCCCCACCCAACTTTTGGGCCCACCAAGCAGTTTCCAGTGGCTTTTCCACACAAATATCCTGTCTTGGCTCATGCTGCAGAGTTTCCTAAAAAATGTTCACAACCCCAAACAAGCAGCATTTGGCCTCAGCATGCCCCATATCTCTTGCTAAGCAGCCCCAAGCCCAGCACTGGTGGCAGCTTGGCCTCTCCCAGGCACCTCTAAACCCAACACAGGTGGCAACCATCTGCTGATCACTTTGTAGCTCTTACCAACTGGTCCCAGGCAGGGCAGAGGTAGTGGCTAAACTTGGACTGCAACAGAGAACCTCCCAAAAGGCCCCAGAACCAATACACGTGATGGGCAGCTTCAGACCCCACCAGAGTACCTCCCAACCACCTGCACAAATGCCACACCCAAAAGGCACAGTAGGCAGGCAGCAGAGCCCTGCTAAAGTGAATCCTGCTCTGTAGGTTTAGCCCCTACATAGCAGCTCCTCCACTGTAGTCATGGCCAGTCCTCAGAACCAATTAACCCAAGGGTCAAGCACTTCCATTAACATGCAAACAGCAACCAAGGCTCAATTACAGCAGGAGGGCGCACACACCTAGAGAACCCGTCTCAGGTGACCAGGGAGACTGTGCCACTGGGTCCCACAGGACACCTACTATATAAGACCACTTCATTAAGACTGGGAGACATAGCAGCCCTACCTAGAAACTAACACAGGGAGGCAGCCAAAATGGGGAGACAAAGAAACATGTCCCAAATGAAAGAACAGAACAAACTCCAGAAAAAGAACTAAACACAAAGGAGACAAGAGATGTACCAGAAGCAGAGTTCAAAACACTGGGTGTAAGGATGCTCAGTGACCTCAGGGAGAACTTCAACGAAGAGATAGGAAACTTAAAAATGGAGACAGAGATGGTTTCATCGGGCTGCAGGAGAAGATAGCAGTCTCCACAGGCAGTAAAGTTCCTCATAGTTTTCACTTGTTGAAAGAACTTGGAGAAGGACAAAAATGAGTAGGCGATGAAGATACGACGTTTGCAAGGTGGACAGGCATGACCATTGGGCCACCAACGACAAATTATGAAAACAGAACATATAGCCTGAATATAAAATTTGGACCTACATAACCAATAGCTCCTCCATCAGTTACATTTGTAACCAAAATTAATGTGAATGGAATAAATTTGATACACAGAGCATACCAGTGTTAGCAATATTGCAAAATTTACATGGCATTGAAGTTGTACTCTTAAGAGCTAAGACGTTTAAGGATGTCCAAAGAAAATATGACACTGCCACAGCCACAAGAAGGACAAACATACAATTAATTTTTGGATCTCAAACTTGCCTTAAGTCAACAATCTTCTACCCGTGTTCATGTCTGGATTAAATATCACAATGCAAAATACCCACATATTAAGTAAAAGAATTCCAGCTGGTGAGCACTCGGACATTTGTAAGAATATACTTAATATTAATATACCCATTATGTTTTCAGGTAGCAGGAGGAAAAATGCAGCACAATTTTTTTTAAGGCACCATCATTTAAACATAAACCTGAAACACTCACAATTGAATTCAGGTTCGCAAGATGAAAGTATGGTGAGACGTGTCAAATAGCTGTGGAAGCATGTGTGTTTCTAAAAAGTAAAAATCTCAGGAAGGAAAAAGAAATGGCCTACTTTGTCCATCTTGCTTAGGGAAAGAGTGTTCAGTTTAAATTGTCTAAAGTAGCAAGTACAATAAATATTGTCGCAATCTTTTTAAAATTTGAAGTGGTGTGGGTGCTGACTACTAATAGTTTCAAAAATATGTTTGGGATTGTTTTTGATATCTGTGTTTATAATTTTAAAATGTCACAGGAAAGGTTGATGAATTTCTGTTAAGAGCTGTTTCTGCATGTTACATGTAATAAACATGGTAAACATTTATTTATGGTCTCTGTTTGACAAACCATGCATTTAAGTTTAAGTACAAATCAACAAAAATGAAATAGGGGTATGGACATGTGATTTGGAGTTGAAAGTTAATCTTAAAATGTAGATTGTGTCCTCAAAAAAATGGAGATGGAAAACAGAAATGAAGAATACAATAGCTGACCTGCAAGAGATTCACATCAGATCAAAAGACACATACAGACTGAAAGTAAAGGGATGGAAAAAGATATTTCATGACAAAAGAAACAAAAATCAAAGCTGGTGTAGCAATGCTTATACCAGACAAAGTAGACTTTAAAACAAAGGCTGTAACAGGAAACAAAGAAGGACCCAGTCATCCCACTTCTGGATATTTATCCAGAGAATCCCAAAATGCTACTTGAAGGATATATGTGCATCTATATGTTCATTGCAGCGTTATTTACAATAGCCAAGATATGGAGGCTGGATGAAGAAGAGGTGGTACACATATTATGGAATATTACTCAGCCAGAAAAGAATGAAATCTTGCCATCTGCAACAACTTTGGTGGACCTAGAGGGTATTTGTGCTGAATGGAGTAAGTCAGACAGAGCAAGACAAATGCTGAGATTTCACTTATATGTGGAATCTAAAGAGCAAAATAAATGAACAAACAAGACAGAAACAAACTCATAGATACAGAGAACATTTTGATGGTTACAAGATGGGAGGGCGGTTGAAAAGGTAGGTGAAAAGAGGGAAGGGATTAAAAAGTAGAAGTTGGTAGTTGCAAAGTAGTCATGGCGCTGTAGAGTGCAGCATAGAAAATATGGTTGGCAACATTGTAAAAACTATGTGTGGGGTCAGGTAGGTACTAGATTTGTCTGGGTGATTGCCTGGTTAAGTTATATAAATGTCCAATCCCTATGTTGTATACCTGAAACTAACATAATATTTCATGCCAACTGTAATTGAAAAATAAAAATTATTTTTAAAAATCACACACACACACACACACACACACACACACACACACACACACTGTGCCAAGCACTTCTGTGGGCTTAAAGGGCAGAGCCCCACCCTAGAACCCTTCCTATGAGGCCTGATTCTGTGCGGGTGGGTCCTTCGTGTTCTCTCTCGCTTCTGCAGGAGCCTTGTCTTGTACCCCAGACCAGGGTTCCTCAAACTTTTTTACCCAGTTGCACAATTTTTAAATGATGATATTGGTGTGGGTCAGAGGGATAAACGGAGGAGGCTGCTCTGGCTGTCCCTGGCCCCTGACACTTGCAACGCATTCAAGACACTCCCATTGAGAAGCTCTGCTCGATACACCTAGGTGGGGGCTCTTATGCCTCTGTCATTTTGCTCCCCTTCTTCTCTGCCTTGTTGGGGGCAGAATCCCAGAATGGCCCAGCCTTGCATTCTGACATTTCCACTCTCTCAACTCTGTGCATTGGAAATCGTGTCTGCCTCTCACTCCCCCTTCGCCCCACTCCATCATTTTCTTTGAATCAGAGGCCCTTTGATGCTTTATTTATGCAAAATGGCTAGCATGTGTCTGGTACATGGTAGGCATTTAAAATATGTTAGCTTAGCCCCCCTCTGTCTTATCCTAACATATGCAGCAGGAAAACAACTAGATCGTATGGCAACAATATAACCCAGATTCTCTGGGACAGTCCCAAGTTTAAATAATTTCATCCTCTTCAAAAAGGCAACATTTGAAATGGATAATTACATGAAATTTAGTTTTTAAAGGAGAATGTATTCAAGTATTGCATCAGGCAGATTTCTATGATGGCTCCTGGAATTCCTGTACCCCGCATAATCCCCAGGGCTACACATGCAACGCCTTTTACTTCTGTAGTCAGTTTACGTCACACGGCACAGCTGACCGCAGAGCAGACGTCATCCAGGTGGGTCCCCCCTTTTCACATGAGCCCTTTAAAGCAGGGAGTTTTCTCTGGCCGGGTCACAGAGGAGGAAGTGAGAGATTTGACATGCCTTGCTGGCTTGCAGATGGGCAGGGTCATGTGGCAAAGAGTACATACAGGCGGCCTCTAGGAACTGAGACCTGACCCAGCTGACAGCCAGCAAGAAAATGGCAATTTCGGTCTTATCGTCACAAGGAACTAAATTCTGTCAATGACAAGAATGAGTTTGGAAGCAGATTTTCCTCCAGAGCATCCAGACAAGAGCTCAGCCGCACGGACCCCTAAGTTCAGCTGAACTGAGGAGCCAGCTGTACCCCAGACTTCTGATTTACAAAACTATTAGCTCAATGGGTGTCTTAAGCCGCTAAATTTGCAAAGATTTTTACAGCAATAGAAAACTAATAGAGGCATAACATACCTAAAATCAATTCACCACTTTTAAGTGGGCAGCTCAATGAGTTTTGATAAATTTATTTAGTCATGCACATAACCACCATCACAACCAACATATGGAACCTTTCCACCCAAAAGTGCCCTGTGTCCCTCTGTGTTCAATGCTCTTCCTCGACCCCAAGTTCCTGAATGGTCGCCTGTTTTCTGTTCCTAGCATGTTTTGGCTTTTTCTAGAATGTTCCATAAATGGGGCATAGAGGATAGCCTTTTCTGTCTGATTTATTTCACTTAACATAATGCTTCTGGAATTCTTCTGTGTTGCTGCATACGTCAGTAGTCATTTTGTTATTGCTGAGTAATATTCCATTGTATGTACATATGATTTATCTATTCACCCATGGATGTGTGTTTGGATAATTTTCGGTTGTTGGCAATGATGAATAAGAGTGCTCTGAATATTTGCATAAATGGCTTTGTGTAGACATATATTTTTAAGTGTAGATGGTATGATATATGTGTTTAATTTATGAGAAACTGCCAAACTGTTTTCCAAAGTGGCTGTTCTATTTTGCATTCTCATCAGAAGTGTATGAGGATTTCAGTTATCAGACTTTAACATTGTAACCATTCATGTGAGTATGCAATAGTATCTCTTTGAGGTTTTTATTTGTGTTTCCCTAATAACTAATGTTTTTGGTGAGAGTCTGTGCAAATCTTTCACCCATTTTTGTTAGAATGTTCTAGATACAAGTCCTCCATCAGCTATGCATGTTGCAAATAGTTTCTTCCAGCCTGGGTCTTAGCTTTTCATTTCATTAACAGTGTCTTTTGAAGAGCAGAAATTTTTACTTATGATGAAGCCCAATTTATCAACTTTTTTTATGGTTTGGGCTTTTCTGTCATATCTAAAAATAATCTTTCCCTAACTGAAGTTCACAAAGCTTTTCTTCTAATGGTCTTATCACAGTTGCTTTTACATTTAGGTTTATGATTAACTGTGAATTAATTTATTTTCGATAATACAAATAAACGGCAAGGACTTGTTTTCTGCACATGAATATCCAGTCGTTCCAGAACCACTTAGTAAAAGAGTATCTTTTCTCCATTGAATTGCTTTTGTATCTTTATAAAAAACAAATGGACCACGTGTGTGAGGCTATTCTGCTCCATTTATCTATATTTTTAAGTAAGCTGACCCAATGTACCTTTTTAAACAGGACAGAAAACAACGATTCTGTCCCATTTCAAGCAGTACCTCTGCTCAGCCTTCTGACACCTTGAACGTAGCCCAGTGAGACGAGGCTGACCACACGTACTGTTTGAGATGGGACAGGACCGTTGTTTTCTGTTTCATTTAAAACGATACGTCTGGTCAGCCCATTTTTAAGTCATTGTCTTAGTTACATTTTTTTTTTTAATGCAGCCACAGTGCAGTAAACGACACCAGTGGAGCCACTGTCATAAAGCAATTTTTCTCAGCATAGACACTAGCACACGGTTACTATAGTTTTATAGTAAGTCTTGAACTTACATAGAGTATTTCAGTTTTGTTCTTTTCCAAAATCCTTTGCATTTTCATATAAATTTTAGAATCAGCTTGTCAACTTCTATGAAAAAAACCTTCAGAGAGTTTGACTGGGATTATGCTGAACATATAGACCTGATTTGTGGAGAAATGATAACTTAATAATAGTTTTCCAATGTGTGAACAAAGTGTATCTCTTTATTTAGGTCTTCTTTAATCTCTGTCAGCAATGTTTTATAGTTTTCAGTATGTAGTTCTTGCACATATTTTCTTAATACTTTCTCTAAATATTTAATTTCTTGATGCTTCTATATTGATATTTAATTTTGTGTGCCCAATTACTCATTGCTAGTGTCTAGAAATAATATTTGTATCTTGACCTTTACAACATTGTTAAACCCACTTATTATTATAATTCTAGGAGCTTTTCAGTAGATTCCTTGGGATTTTTCATGTTGCTGATCATGTCATACACAAATAAAGTTTTACATTTTCTTTTCTAATCTGTAGGCCTTTAATTTCTTTTATTCTGGTTTATTGCACTGACTGGGACCACAAATAAAATATTGAATAGAAGAGGCAAAAAGTATTCCTTGCCTTGTTCTTAACCTTAAGGAGAAAGTTTTCCATTTCTCACCATTAAGCATGCTGTCAGCTGCAGGTTTTCCACAGATGCACTTAGCAAATGAAGGAAGTTTCTGATATTCTTAGATATTCTGAGAGTTTTTAATCATGTAAGGAGCTTAATTTTTTTTCTCAGGCTATTTCTTCATTTATTGAGGTGATTACACTTTTTTTCTTTTTTAGTATCAACAAGGTGACTTGATTATTTTCTAATGTTGAAACAAATTTTTGAGAAAAACCCCACTAGGACATGAAGTAATATTTTTTATATTAATATATTGAAGGATTTGACTTTTTAAAGTTTTGTGGAGGATTTTTGCAACTGTGTTCACCAGGGATATTGGCTTGTAGTTTTCTTTCATTGAAAGATCCATGCCTCGTTTTGGCATCAGGGTAGCGCCCGTCTCGTAATATGAGATGGAAGGTGTTGCTTTGTCTTATATTTTCTAGAAAAGTTTATATAAAATTGCTATCACTTTATAAATTATTTGGTAGAATTCACCAGTGAAACCATCTGAGCCTGGAGTGTTCTTCACAAGAAGGCTTTTAAGTATGTCTTCATTTTATTTAATAGGTATAGGATTAATCAGGTTATTTCTTTCTTTCTGAGTAGTTTGTGCCTTTTAAGAAATGTATCCATTTTATCTAAGCTATAAAATTTATTGGCATGAACTTATTCATGATAACCTCATTTTTTTTAAATGACTAGGGATCTCTAGTGATGTCCTCTCTTTAATTCCTGATATTGGTAACTTGCTTTTTCTCTCTTCTGCTTATCAGTCTTGCTAGGAGTGTATCAATTTTATTGATCTTAAAGAACCAAATTTTGGATTTATTGATTTCCTCTATTATTTTTCTGTTTTCTATTTCACCGATTTCTATTCGTTCCTTTCTTCTGCTTACTTTGGTTATAATTTACTCTTGTGTTTATAGTTTCTTCAGGTGAAAGCTTAGGTCATGGAATTTCTTCTTTTCTAATATAGCCATTTGGTACTATGAATTTTTCTTCTAATTACAGTTTTTTTTCAGCTGTGTCCCACAGTTTTGATATGCTCTATTTTTATTTCCATTTACCTCAAAATACTTTATAATTTCCCTTTTGATTTTCTCTGACCCATGGAATTTTTAGAAGAATTTTTATTTAAGTGTTCATTTAGTTTCCAGTATATGGGAATTTTCCACAGATCTTTCTAGTATTGATTTCTAAATTAACTTCACTGTGGTCAGAGAACATAGTTGGTATGACTAAAATCCTTTTAAATGTATTGAGATTTGTTCTTTTAGCCCAAAATATAGATTATTTGGGCTAATGTTTTATGTGTACTTTACAAGATGGTGTATTCTGCTAATATTGAATGGAGTGTTCTAGAAATATCAGTTAGATCAAGGTGGTTAATAATATTTAAGTATTCTATGCCCCCCGATATTTTTCCTTTTTTCTTTTATTATTATTGTTGTTGCTGTTGTTGTTGTTGTTGTTGTTGTTGATTCCCTGAGCAGGGATCGAACCCAGGATGCGCCGGTGGGGAGAGTGCCGAAGCCTAGCCACTACACCACCAGGGAGCCCCCTACTATTTTTTCTATTTGCTATATCCATTGGAGAAGAGTGTTGAAGGTTCCCACCATAATTTGTAGATTTGTCTATTTCTTTTTCAACTCTTCATTTTTTTCTTTATATGTTTTGAAGCTCTGTTATTACACTCTGCATACACATTTAAGATTTTCTTAAATTTACCCTTTTCTAATTATACAATATTCTTTCTTATTTCTGCTAACATTTCTCATTCTGAATTTACTTTGTCTCAATGCATAGTCCCTCTAGATTTCTTTAGGTTAGTATTGTAGAGGAGGAAAAGTTTTCTTTTCTTGTTTTCTAGGTTCTTTGGCTGGTCTAATAATTACATTAACATGAGACAGCTTACCAGGAGAAAAACAAATTAATTTTGTATATATGGGAGCCCATAAAAATATGAAATTTGAAGAAGTGGCCAAAGCAGGCAGAACTTACACAAAGAAACAATAAATTTGTGAAGAGTTGACAAGACAAAGAAGTTGGGTTTGGGGCAGTAAATTAGTGAAGAAGGTTTGTTCCCACAGCCTCTCAGCACTACCTTTCCTGTCTCTGATGATGAGGGGACCTCCTACTCGGGAGATTTATCTCCTGCTTTCAGGGCCACAAGGGAGGGTCAGCGTGTCCTTCTTGCCCCAGCTTTTTCTCAAGTAACTTCAATTCAAAATAATCGATATGCCACAGTGGAATGGCACATTCGGCTCCCCTCCAGTATTCACGTAGCGTATCTTTTTTCAGACTTCTACTTCTCACCTATTTGTGTGACTTTAAATTTAAAGTGGGTTTATTGTTCTTCTTAATCCAATCTGGCAATCTTTGCCTTTTAATTGAAGTGATTAGAACATTGACATTTAATGGAATTGTTAGTATAATTGGGGTTAAATCTTCCATCTTGCTATTTGTTTTGATTTGTCCCCTCTGCTCTTTGATCCTTTTTTCCTCTTTTACTGTCTTGTTTTGAATTGAGAATTTTTAAAATGATTCCATTTACCATTTGAGAAACTATAGTTCATTTAAGTTGTGACTTTCCTGTTGTAAAATAATGCTTTTGGCTAGTGAATTGGATAGTGACATAGTTTTAAGTGGCCTTTAGACTTGGTCGTAGAGATGCCCTTCCCAGTGGCCTATGTGTCCCTTCCCCTTGGTGGTATATCCTTGCAGTGGAGATGAGTGAATAAAGTGATCAAAGTTTAAAAGTACATCCACACAATATTCCACAACCTGTTCTCAGGTCTCTTATTTTCACCAAGTAACTAACTTGTTATCCTGTGCATAGCTGTACCGTGTACAGACCTTAGGGGTTTGCCCTTTGTTTAATACGGGAAACTACAGGACTTTTAGGCATTACCAAGTACATTCTAGCATCCCATCGATTTCCTATACAAGGGAGTATTGAGTGGACAGAGTAAGGACATTGTGGAGTCACGGCTTCCGCTGTGGTCAAGAAGAGGATGCAGGGAGTCCATCAAACGGAAGTCAATGGACCATCAGAGTTGGTGGTTAGAGTGAAAACAAAGAATGAGGTAAAGCTTAACAGACTGAAAAGGTCAAGCTATGGGTAGGAAACAACATCCAAGAATGAAAAGTGCAAAACCAGTGAAGAGTCAAGGCCAGAATCCAATCGAAACAGATTGAGAGCAGAAAAATTCCAACATCCAGTCAGAGGTGACTAAAGAGTACAACTAAACAAGGGCATTCGCTTAATCATTTCAGTAGGCAGATGGAGCGATCCAATCTTAATTTTCTGAAGCCCTATCTTTTCTGAAAGGAATGTAAGGGTATCATAATATTATCAGGGTAGAGGGGTGTTTTATGGAACCCAAGGGCAGGAGTATAGTTGCATCTCAGACACATGCAAGATCTGGACCAATCTGTCTCTGCATCTCTGCTTAATTCTTCACTCTGCATCTTTTGCTTTTTCTAAGACCATAATGGCTCCTTCACTTCAGTGTTAGGGACCCATCCAGATTATTTCTCTGGTTCTAACTCTACATTCCAGGAAGAGAATAATCTGATTGGCTCAGCCTGGTCAGTTGCCCACCCTTGGAAAAATCGATTGTGCCTACTTTTGGGATCAAGTTGTATTGTAGTTCAAGGCCCACCCTTCAGTTTCACCATCTTCCAGACCAGTTGGTGCTGCAATAAGAATTAGATTAGACAGTATACATAAGAAGGTGCCATGAAAATGTACAGCTGACCCTTGAATAAAGTGGAGATTAGGAATAACGACCTCCCATACCGTCAAAAATCCACATGTAACTACAGTTACTATTACAATTCTCATGGCTGAAATTTGTAACAGTGGGGAAGTATCTGAAACTCAAATTGCTTTTGTGGTAATAATATTAGTTTCCATGCATTACGAAGATATCCTGGGTATAGAAAGAGTCCTGTAAACTGGAATCAATTTGCTTCATCTGAGAGTTGATTCTAAGTGCTTTAGCCCACAAAGGATATAATGAGAGTAGGGCAGGGTTTTCAAGACCAGCTCTCCTGGTCTGTAAAGAAGAGTCTCTGAATTGGAGACTCAAAAAACCAAAACAGAAAATTGTGAAACACCAGTCAAGGATGTTGGATGGGGAAAGTGGCTGGATTTTAGGGTTCTTCTGTAGAATATGTCTTCTGGAAAAGAAGCCAGTTGCAGACCCTGGAGAGGCTGCTTTGTGTTGCTAGCGATAATTGTTTCTCATTAACTTTTCCACAAAGAAGCCTAGGTATTGTGCACAGAGGTGGATGTAGCTGCTTTCTTTAATTAAATGCAAACTTTAGACCATATGCTTCCTAGGCTATAAATTTTATCAAAAATAGTGGATCCTCCTACACTGTAAAAACAAACAAATGTAACTTAAAATAAAAATATCATGAGCTTTCATTTAAAAATTTGTTTAAGAGATTCTTATGCTTGAGATTATAGCATCTATTTTTAGCTGATAAAGCCTGAAATTCCATTCTATTTCACACTTGAAACTCAAAGGGCAAAGCAGATTGATTTACTTGTAACTTACGGTGTTAGCTGGGGTAAATTATTTAACTTATTTGTGCCATTTTCAGGAGGAGGGGTAACATTATCCTGCTTCTTAAATGTTCTGGGACCCTTAAGCATAAAAATGATCCTTGAACACAAAGGAGCTCATAGCACAGTGATTTTCTCCGCCTTCATGACAGAGTACTGTGGAGTTTTAATTACTAGCCTACGTTCAGATGCATCCAAGTGCTCCTATTTTTTTAAATGGGGTGGGGGGAGCATGGGAAGTAACTGAAATGGCTCTAGAGGGACCAGAAATTAAATATTTAAATATTTAACTTAATAGTAAATTTAAATTAAATTAAATATTGGGTCATCTTTCTGAGATCCATAAGTAGATTAAAATAGAGATAGAGATGACCAAGGGAAAGAGATTCAAGTAGAATTAATAAAGTTAAACACTAAGAAGATCAAGAGTAAGTAAACAGTGTTGAGGGAAGACACTCCCCACCACCAACAACAAAGAACAAAAACAAAATAACCTGAGAATTATAAGAAGAAAACTTCCAGGTGGTGCTAATAATATCTTCTACAGAAAAGGAAAAATCCTTTCCACCAGAGCTATGCTTTTCAGGGGCGGTTGTGGGAGTGGATATTCTTGAGTCTATAGCCAGTCGTTGGCCCACAAAGACGGATAACTGAGTAGAAGGCAGGCAGTGGCCGAGGAAACACAGCACAGGGAACAAGACAGCCATGATCCCAATCCTCAAGGAGCTTCTGGCCTGGAGGAGAGAGATAAGTAAACAGAAATGCCGCGTGACCACCGGGCTACAGAGGTGCTTCCAGGAACATGTTAGAAATGCACCTAACCTGGAGGTAAGGGTAACCTGGGAAGGCAGAGAGAATCTCTGGGCGAAGACAGAGATACATGGCAAGTCTGCATTCCTGAGCGTCCCTCTGCTATCCATTCTGAGCTGGGAGGGAAGTCCCCATTGGTGACTGTGACTTCAGAAAAAAATGCTTTGAACTTAAATTGAGACCAGTTCTAGGTCCACCATTACAAGATGCAAGACCTTGAGTTGCCTCATCTCAGTTTCCTTGTCTATGAAATAAATGAAAATAATAAACTATTTCCCTGATTCAAAGTGATTATAAGATGCATCATTGACTTAATAAGAATACATAATGCAACGTATAGACGATGCACTGTACAGTTGTACACTTGGAACCTATGTAATTTTTGTTAACCAATATCACCCCAATAAATTTAACAATTTTAAAAACAAGAAATTTCCAAGACAAAGGTGAGGAGAGGAGATGTATGTGTCCATCGTAGTATACTTTCTGATCTCAGTGACATTAAAAAGTAAAAATATGTACATTATTAAATTGAGGCAATGTGGAGATGTATACTTCCAGGGTTGTGGTGAGGATTAAATGAAGGTATATATGAGAATGTAATTTATAGTGTGCTATGGACTGAATGTGTCCCCCCCCCCCAATTCATGTACTGAAACTAACCCTCAATGTGACAGTATTGGCAGGGGGGGCTTTGGGAGGTATTTGGGTCATTAGGATGGAATCCTTCTTTTGGCTGTGCTAGGATATGAGAAGGTGACCACCCGCAAAGGAGGATGGGTACTCTCACCAACCACAGGATCTTGATCTCAAGTTTCCCAGCCTCTAGAGCTGCAAGAAGTAAATTCTGTTGTTAAGTCACCCAGTCTATTATATTTTTGTTATAGTAGCCTGAACAGACTAGGACACACCATCAAGGGTTGCAATGCAAATGTTACTAATCCCAGCCTTTAATAATATACTGGTGACTTAAAACAAGTGAATGTCATTCAACCTTGAGATCAAATTTCTTCATAAGAGTCCATTTTTATTAAGCAGGATATACCATTTTGAAAAACTAACATACAGAAACTTTTAGAACCAAAACAAAATTTAAAGTTCAGTCAATTCTATCCTTAAATTTTATAATAGGAAAAACATACCTAAGGATCAGAGAAATAAAGTGACTCTTCTGTATACATATGGTTCATGGCTCAGTTGAGACAGAAAGAGGACTTTTTCCAGATGATGTTGACAATTGTTATTAATTATGGTTATAGACAGTGCAGTATTGGAACTGGCTATGTAGCTTCAGTGTATACAAAGTAGCTGTAGGAGGCCAATCTTCCAAGTGAGCAACATCTGGCCACCATGCAGGACAAGACAAAACTGATTTTGGTCATAGAATTGGGTGGCGGGGGTGGAGCGCATGTGAGGAATGCAAAGGTGTAGAACTGTGATGTGTTAGATGTGCTCCCTCACCACGGGAAACAAAGTCATATTCACCCTGAGTGGCAGATTTGCTGAAACTGTAGGTCCTCCTGTGCAGGGAAATTTGCTGCATTTGGAGGGTCACTCAGCCCCAAGCAGTTTACCTTGGTCTGAAAATGACAAAAAAGAGTGGGTCTCAGGCATGTGACTAGTCCAGGCAGGCTTGTTCACAGCAGAACCATAAGAGGTTGTTACTTCCTTACAGACACCAAAAGGCTAAGCTGGGCCTAGGTGAGGGATGACTGTTAGAATTACAAGAAATGCATCTCTAAGTGCATTCAGTCACAGACCCGCCTATACCTGTGCCCAGCGTCCCTGATAAGACACTGTAGCAATACAATGGCAACGTTCCTGAAGGCTTATCAAAGCATTGCAGCCACGGTCCAGCTCCTGGTGGCATTATCCATAGAAGGCAGATTAGGACAAGGTTGTCACCATCACCCACCTGGGGATATTGATGTCTGATTAAATAATTGTGCTAAGCTCCCTTCAGCTGAAGGGGCGTAGAGCCAAGTCCCTGAACTCTGGGTGCTCTATCTGGTTGGTCTGCTCTTTAACTTTAAGACAAACTGCTTGTCAGTGGGCAAAGCTGAACTGAAGAGATAGGATTTTAAAGCAGGAAGTAGGATATGCAATCTGTATTTACCGATTTTGCCATGTATAATGCACACATTTTGCCCAAATTTGTGAGGGGAAAAATAAGGATGCACATTATACACGGGTAGTACTAATTCCATATCTACATAAATGTTTTTAATGCTTTTATTTATGGTTATGAGTTAAAAGTGTAACTCTAGAAATTAATAACAATATCCATATGCAAAATAATACCCTGGAATACGATAATCAGTATTTTTATTGTTAAATTTGTTGGGGTGACATTGGTTAGCAAAAATTACATAGGTTCCAGGTGTACACTTCTACATACATTGTCCATGTGTTGTATTATGTGCTCACCACCCAGAGTCAGTTCTCTTTCCATCACCATGTATTTGATGCCCGCCTCCTCCTTCACGCCCCTCCCCCCTTACACTCAGGTAACCACTAAACTATTGACTGTGTCCCTGAGTTTTTGTTTCTTTGTTGCTTTCAGTTCTATATTCCATGTATAAGTTATGTTAAAAAAATAAATGCTAAAATTCCTTGATAATACAAAAACAAGTACCTAAATATAAACAAATAAAATATGAATTAAAAAATTTAAAAAAAAGTGTGGGTCCAAAACGGGCGTGCGCATTATACACGGAAGCGCACTATATACGGTACTTCATTCTCTTCTCGCACGTACTATGATACTCCTTTGACAGAGGCAGGATGAGGACTAGGAAAGCATTAGCGAGCTCCTGGGGCGGGGCGAGATTGGGCCCTGCTGGCTGCTGGCAGGAGTGCACCGCCACGCCACGCCCCCAGTGGTCTACCTGCGCGTGGTCCCTGTCTCCTGGGCACTGACCCTTAACCTGGGCCGCGACTTCCTCCCGCGGTGACACGTCAGCCGGCGCCGCTCCCACCCCCGGCGGCAGGCCGATGCCTGAGCCCGCTCGCTTTGCGCGGTGGCGCCCGTCCCGCCTTTGTTTGGAGTAATGGAGAACCGGAGAACGGAGGATGGAGGCGTGACTTCAGTATCCTATCGTTTTTAAACAAATGGTTTTCTAATGGGTGTCTGTTCCCTGCCAGCCCGAAACTCCGTGGGCAGAACCGGCTGTGCTGCGAGCCCTTCCTTCTGCCGGCCCCTCCTGCGGTGCCCTCGCCTCGCCCACCCGTCCTCCCCGCGGCGGCGGAGGGAGAACGGCGGCGCAGAGCCGGCGGCCGGAGCAGCCGCGCGGGCGGGAGGCTGGTCCCGCGGCTCCCGGCAGGCGCTGGCGTGGAGACTCTCCCATTCAGAAAACGAAGCTCCCTGCTCGCCGACGTCCCGCCTGGTCTGCAGCGGGGCAGGGGTAGTCCAGGGAGCACAGTTCCGAGGGCCAAGGGGTCAAAAGTGGCGCGTTGTCGCGTGTCGCCCGACAGTCGCATTTCATAAATCCTATCCTGTGTCCTCACTCAGCCTGTGTAGACGACTGACATCGGCGGCCGAGGGACAAAAATTGCTTGTGGTTCGATCCATAATAAAACCTCACCCTTTGACTTGGAGTGTCCGACATTTTGAGACTGGCGCATTTTGCTCTATCACACATTTAGGAAGCGACTCATCCGTGCTCCCTTATCCATTGTAAACCACGGGCCTTTCAGGTCCCTGCTTTTCCCCTTTCGTGTGGTGGGTGGGAGCGCAGGGATGCGCAGGGGAGGTGACGGCAGAGGCGGGCGGGGCAGGGCGTTGTACTAATTCGAGATGCAATACCCACCCCAATAATAAATTGTTATTAATACTGATCCTGTCTGCGAAACGCCTAAAATTGCCCCTTGACTGCCCTAGCAGCAAAAGGCGAGCCCTTATTTGCTGAGCTGACTCCTCCTCCCGCCCCCCTCCCCACTCTCTGCTCTGGAAATTACAACTCCTCGGCTCGCCGCGGCGGGAGGGAGACGGGGAGGGGATCCCCGAGCCCTCCGCCGGCCGGCTGCAGCGTCGCTCGGCCAAGGTCAGAGGCGCCACAGGAGCAGCAGCAGCGAACCGGAGAAGCGGGTCAATCCTGGCCGCGAGAAGAAAGCCCAGGGCGCCTCCGGCCCGCACCAGCCGCCGGGGAGGACGGCGAGCGGTCTCCGGGCCGGCCGCGCCCAGCCGAGACGGTCGCAGGCACAGCCACCTGGCGGGTGGCCGCCCCGCGGTCCGCAGGCCGGGAGATCCCGCTCCGCCTGCGGCTCCTGGGCGCTGTCCGCCGCCTCGTGGTGCTGAACCCAGCCCCGCTGCCAGGCGGCCTGCTTACCCGCCTTCTCACCTCCGGATCGCCCTGATTGGGGGCGGGACAAAGGCAAAAGCGAGCCCATGGGTAGCGGCTCGCTGGAGCCGAGAGGTTGAAGCAGGAGGGCCAGCGAACGGCAGCCTGGCCGCTGGTCCTGATGTGGAGAGGACGCGCGCGCTGCAGCCGCCGGCGGCGCTAGTGCTGATTCATCACCTAAAGCCCCTCGCAGGCCACCGCGAGGGCAGCAGACCGGCTCCGGACTCCGGTTGCAGGTTGAAGCCGCTGGTGCAGGAGCGTCGTGGGCAGGAGGTGAGGACCCCCTCCCTTCTCTTGCTCCCAATTGTCACAGGGCGGTGGCCCCAGGACAGAGAGAGGGGCGTGCCCCCGGGCTGTGTAGCAATCATGACTGTGTGCTGTCCCCGCTTCCAGTCTCACCGGTGCTAACCACGCTCATTCCCCTCCGCCTGTCTCCGGAGCTTGGGCCATTCCACCTCGGGACCTGAGCAGCTGGCCCTGCCCGCGCTGCGATGGAGGAGGAGCTCAAGTGCCCTGTGTGCGGCTCCCTCTTTCGGGAGCCCATCATCTTGCCCTGTTCCCACAACGTCTGCCTGCCTTGCGCACGTACCATCGCAGTGCAGACTCCGGACGGCGAGCAGCACCTGCCCCAGCCGCTCCTGCACTCGCGGGGCTCGGGGCTGCCCGCGGGCGCCGCCGCCGCCGCCGCCGCGCCCCCTCCCGACCACGATGCGGCAGCTGGCCCGGCCTGCAGCGGCGGGAGCGGGAGCGCAGCTGGCGGCCAGGGCGGCGGTGCGGGAGGCGGCGCGGACCACGCGGACAAGCTGAGCTTGTACAGCGAGACAGACAGCGGTTATGGCTCCTACACCCCGAGCCTCAAATCTCCCAACGGGGTTCGCGTGCTGCCCATGGTACCCGCGCCGCCCGGCTCCTCGGCCGCGGCGGCCCGGGGTGCCGCCTGCTCCTCGCTGTCCTCGTCCTCCAGCTCCATCACGTGCCCGCAGTGCCACCGCAGCGCCTCCCTGGATCACCGCGGCCTGCGCGGCTTCCAGCGCAACCGGCTGCTCGAGGCCATCGTGCAGCGGTACCAGCTTGGCCGCGGGGCGGTGCAGGGGGCGTCCGCAGCCCCTGCCGTGGCCATCTGCCAGTTGTGTGACCGCACCCCGCCGGAGCCGGCCGCCACGCTCTGCGAGCAGTGCGACGTGCTCTACTGCACTGCCTGCCAGCTCAAGTGCCATCCGTCCCGGGGACCCTTCGCTAAGCACCGCCTGGTGCAGCCGCCGCCGCCGCCGCCGCCGCCCGCCGAGGCCACCTCTGCGTCCCCGGGAGCGGCCCAGGGCGCCCCCAGTGGAAGCGGCGGCTGTAAGAGTCCTGGGGGCGCCGGGGCTGCAGCGGCAGGGGGCGGCGCGGCCCGCAAGTTCCCTACGTGCCCCGAGCACGAAATGGAGAACTACAGCATGTACTGCGTGAGCTGCCGAAGCCCGGTGTGCTACCTGTGTCTGGAGGAGGGCCGGCACGGCAAGCACGAGGTGAAGCCGCTGGGGGCCATGTGGAAGCAGCACAAGGTGAGCGCCCGCGGGCAGGAGTGTGGGTGCGAGGGGAAGGGCCACGCAGAGGGCCGGCCAGAGGGTCCGGCAGGAATGACCTCGCTCGTTTGTTCAGTCATGCCCTCATCAGTCATTTGATAAGCACTTAAATGAACTCCAAATACTCTGAGACGGATTGGGGGGGCGGGGAAGGGCCTGGAAAGATGGCATGCTAGGTCTCCCCCCACACCCCCCACTGACGTTTTCTGACCCAGAATGCAGGAGCAGGGCTCTCTCACTCCGAAAGTTAATGAAGTTACCCTAATGGCCCCTCCAGGTTTATAGCATCCAGGCTCCCTTCCACCCTCTAAAAAGATTGTTTTTCAGTTCCAGTGTTACCGCCTGGCCGCAGGAAAATGTCTGATGTCTGCGCCTGGTTAGCCTCTCTGAAGGCAGGAAGGACAGGATCCCAGCCCTCAGGGGATGCGCTGCTTCCCCCAGAGCAGAACTCCCACAGCCTCCAGAGCAGACGTTTTCCTACTCTTCTAGTCCCCAGCACTTTCTACCCCAGAAGGCCTCCTAGCCTAGAGGGAAGATGCAAGTCCTCCTGCCCGCTGTTGGAGAATTTGGAGGTGTGCCCTTTGAGAAAGGGAGCATCATTGTCCGCAGAGACCTCCCATTCCTGGGACCCCACCACAGGGGCAGTGAGTGTGGTGAAGTGACAGTTAGCTCTCCAGACAGCCAGGGGCACTTTCTGCTGCACCCTGCTGTGCAGCCTTCTCCCTCAGGGACTTGCCTGGGTGGCACCTCCCAAATGGAAACAGATCAGCTTCTCAGGGCAACCTGCTGGAACGCCCCCAGCTGCCAGTCGGGGCAGGTCCTTGATATGGCCCCAAGGCCAGAGTGGGGTCCGTTCCTCTAACAAATAGTCACCTTAATTGCCCATCCAAAAGCTGAGCTGAGCAACGAGTCACTGGCATCTGAGGTCAACGAGTGTGGCCTGACAGAGATAGAGTCCCCTGGTCCAGGTCCCCAGTTGCATCTGCAAATTTGGACATATATTACTCAGTGTCCTCTTTCCTGTAGACTTCTCACCCCTCAAAGAGGTAGGAAGTCTCCAAGACTCCCAACAGGAAATACATGTTCTAAGTGAGGAGGAAAGTAGCCATTTGCCGCGGCTATCTCATATTGTCCACCTGCAAATGGGCAGAAGGGGGGCACAGATGGGAGGGCAGGAGGGAACTGATTCTTCCTATTAGGGATTTATTCCATGGAGTTACTATGTACTGTCATCTGCTGCAATGTGCATATTACTATTGTAATTTAACATTTTCAAGCAAAAAATTAGGAAAGAAAACAGAAGAAGAACACTTTAGAAATCTACCTCGGAGAAATTTGGGAAATTTTCATAGTCGGTCCGAAGAAGGGCAACCTAGAGTCAAATCTGTAATTCTTGAGCAGGGGTTCTCATTTGGGGACAATTTCAGTCCCCTTTCAGGACAGGCAACATCTGCAAACATTTTGAGTTGTCACACTTAGGGGGTACTACTGGTATCTAGTCAGTAGAGACCAGGGCAGCTGCTAAACACCCTAAGTGCACAGGAAACCTCCCCGAAGCAATGACCCACCCAGATGTCCACAGTGCCTCTGCTGAGGAACCTACCGTGCAGTTCCTCAGACCTGGGTCCAAATCTCAGCACTTGTAATTCACTCACTGTAAGCTTTAGGCACAGTTTTAAACCCTCTGAATAACAATATCTAACACATAATTGTTGAAAGGAGTGAGCGAGTATAATACTGTATGTTTCACCTCTAGCACGGGGACCAGACCCACAGTAACCAATATACGTTATTTTTAGAGTTCTTAAACTAACACATCTAGACCTGTGTAGAGCCATAGGACAGCAGCAAAGAGTGCAAAGAGTGCTTATTTAACCCCAGTAACTTGGTTACCTGCAGAGAACATGAGCTGGTAGCTTCTGGTATTGTTTCTGCTGACTCTTAAAATGGCTTTGAAAAAAATGGGAAAGTGTGCCTTGAGTTAGTTATCATTCACATGACATTTTGCGGCGTATTGCTTCATGGTAATTGCAGCTGCCTTGCTTATTTCATCTTTTGCATGAGAAGACATCATCTTACAAGTAAAGAAGTCTTTTGCAAAGAGGCTGTGATCAATTATGAAAACAAGAAGTGTAGATTCATGTTCAGACTTCATGAGACGTTAAATTTGCACAGCCTAGGAGGCGAGGACGAATTCTAGATGTTGTCACCTAAATCTTTAGACTTAGTGAAGAGTGGGAACCAAAATAAGTTGAGTTTGCAATCTGAAAAGAGATCAAGCCTCTCACGAGGAAAAGTGAGTTGGATAAAGAGCTATCACGCAGGGAAAATCACTGCTCATCCTTGACTTGGTGTTAATAGCAGTTTTATAAAATTTCTATCCTCAACCAACGATAAAGTTATGAGGAAATATGGAAAGCACATGGGGTCACATGGGGTATTTGCTCAATAGAATGGGACAGTAGTCTGAGAAATGTGACCACAGTAGTTCCCCCCTTGTCCATGGTTTCACTTTCTGCAGTTTCAGTGACCCACAGTCAACTGTGATCTGAAACTATTAAATGGAAAATTCCTGAGATGAACAATTCCTAAGTTGGAAATTTCTCACCATTCTGAGCAGCGTGAGGACATCCCGCGCCTTCTTGCTCTGTCCTGCTCGGGGTGTGACTCATCCCTTTGTCCAGCGTCTCCACGCCGTTCACAGTCACCTGTTTAGTCACTTAGTAGCCATCTCGGTGATCAAATCTGCTATTGTGTTCAAGTCACCTTCGTTTACTCAATCATGCCACATTCACATAACTTTTATTATGGCACATTGTTATCATTGTTCTATTTTATTATTAGCTATTGTTGTTAATCTCTTGCTGTGCCTAATTTATAAATTAAACTTTACCATAGGTGTGTATGTGTAGGAAAAAACATAGTCTATACAGGGTTTGGGACTGTCTGAGGTTTCAGGCATCCACCGGGGACCTTGGAACACCTCCCCCCACGGGCAAGGGGACTACTGCATGCAGAATCTCGTGTCTCAACCTTATGTTTTGTGTCACTGCTACAGAGAACTGAGACATCCTCCGAAATCCAGAAGGAATTCTGGATAGTACTTTGAGATACTACCTCAAATAGGGAGAGGAACACAAGTTCTGCTGTTCTCTTTCAGCAGGTGCTGTTTTTCCACAGAAAGAGGAATTATCGAGTGCTTGTTCTGAGCATCTTGCCGGGGGCCTAGCAAAGGAAAGAGGAAGCAGGGAGCCCGGGTGGGGCGTTCGATGTTGCGTCATGAGCAGGCGTCTGGACAGCGCTGTGAGCTATGAGGGGACAACTTTTGACAGACGAACTAGAACACTTGATCTCACACTCCCACCGTGGCAGTTTAAGTTTAGTAAAACTTAGTCTTTGGTTTGTTGTTGTTGTTGTTGTTGTTGTTGTCATCTAAAAATCCTAGGCACCATGGCAAAGCCTGTTGCATGACCAGAACCAAATTGGGCCGAGAACATTCCCCCAGCATTCCTGTGACTGGAAAAGCCTTCATCAAAGCCTTGCTTCACTTCCTCCCTAGCCTGGCCAGAGCCTGCTATCTAACTAGTGATTCTTAGGCAAAGAGACATGCAAGTGACACTGAAATCCATTTTAAAACAAGATTGATTATCACTTTTTAAAAACAACGTAAAAACTTTAGGTCTTAGATAAACACATTTTTAGATGATTCTTCTGGGAGAGGATTGATTGTGTCCAAGAACTGATCTGAAGAAAGTGTTTGCTGTGAAGGGTAGGACAGGGAGGAAGCCTTTCATGGGAGCGTTTTTCTTTCGGCCTACTGGTATGGCATTCTAATTTTCCTGAAACCGTGGGGAAAGGGTCACTGTGGGCCGTATCTCTTTCCTAATGTGACATGTCGCAGAACGTCAACAATGTCTGTAACTCCTGGCAGGTGTCAAGTTGACCCTGAATTAAAATGGGCAGAAGTTGATTCCAGCACTGAGGTATGAAGTGCTGGGTGAGCCCTTCCTGCTCCAGAAGTCTTTGAGAACCTGGAAACATAGACAAGTGTTAACACAAAACCTCACGATACAGCAGGATTAGGGTTCCCGATGAGTCAGCACTTCACAGGAGCAAAGGAGAAGGTGGGGTCGGGGAGCCTCCAGGTAAGCAGGATTGCCCGTTACCCCATGTGGTGAGGCACTGCCAAGGGGCCCCTGGTCCTACCTTGCTTCATAAAAGAGGTAAGGAAAGGTCTGTGGCCTGCAAAGCCTCAGCGGAAGACTTTCTCCATTAAAAGAGATAACACATAAATGATGAAGGCTAAACAGGTAATCATGGCTGAGCCATGGTCATAAGCGTTCTTATTTGAATATTTGTAGTACTTTATAACACAACAGGTGTTCATTGCTAAGAATCAGATTTACACATGTAGAAATTAGAGATCATCCCCAAATTCCAATTTGCAGAGAAAAAGATTTCTAATATTTTAGAGTTTCTTCCACGAGAATTCTATCGCATAATTATTTTGTAACTATACGTTGTGCTTTAGTAATGCAATATAACTGTCTTTCATGACAGTTAATGTGCATCATTTTTTATGGCCATATGCCATTCCATCAGAAGGATTTATTATTTTATTTGATCAACACCCTCATGCTGGCCTTTAGGTTGTTTCCAGTCTTTTGCTGCTATAAACATTGTCTTCTAGTTAAATCTATATCTATGCTCTTAATTATTTCCAAATATGGAGTTGCCATATCAGAGGCTATCTGGCTTTAAGACATTTGATTTGATGTTGCCAAATTGTCTTCCATAAAGTTTATACCTATTTTTACTCCCAACAACAAAATTATGTAAATAATAAAAAATGTATGTAGAGAAGGACCATGGGAGAAACAATAAGGTGGAATGTCCTTTTTCTAGTGAATACTGTTCGCTGTTCTCGTTACACGATTGCTGGAACTGTTTTAGAAGACAGCTGCAAGTATCTAGATTTTGCATTTTTAACTACTAGGGATCTGACTTCCCTCGTAAATGGGTTTGGTGGACACAGCTCTTAACCAAGTAGCCCCTCCTGGTTTAAAGGCCAGTAAGACGACCAAGCCTTCGGGCCCACCCAAGGCCTTTGGTGTGGGAGGGGTGGGGAGAAGGGGAGCTGCGGAGAAAGCAGGGCTTGGCACACATCTCCTGGGATCTCAAGTCCAGAGCAGTGGTACCCAACCTCGTTCCACTTGTGCACCCCTTTAAGCCCATTTCTATAAATTGAACCCCCCTGTTTTTTTAAAAAAAACCAGCTCTTCTTAAATATTGACACTTTTGTTCAGTGCCTATCTTAATGTAAAGGAGTGGAAATGAGGTAATAAGTTGGGAAAGAAAAATTACTACACTGACAGTACAAACCACAGATTTAATTTTACCTTTGTAACACAGTTAAATATTGATAATGATGATTAAGTATTTAAATATTAAGTAAAAGTTACTTAAAAAGAATCACAATTAAAGACAACACACTTTTACTCAGTCAATAACTAGACTGATCAGTCTGGCTACAGGTGTATTTATATGTTTGGGGAAGCTCTGGAAATGTTGCAAATGGATTGTTCTGAAACTGCGTAATGATTGGTAGAAGAGCCGTTTGGGGGAGGGGTTCATAGCCACGCCCTCATCCATCTGCATTGCTAATGTGATCTAATTTTGAAGAGTCTCCATTGACAGTGATTCAAACTTAACTTTTATTGTCCCATAACTAACGTTTTGCATTTCTTTAGTTGTTTTTTCACCACTACTGGTTATTTTTCGGGTACCCCGGAGCGGCCCAGCAGGTACCCCTAGGGGTACGCATACCCCGCTTGGGAACCCGTGGCCTAGAGCTCTGTGGCTGACTGCAGCACACCAGCTGCTGATGCTGAGCCCCGAGTTCCTGAGTGGAAACCCACCAGGGCCCTCAGCGCATGTGGCCTGGAACTGTGCAAACCTGAGCGAAAGTCTGGAGTTTTGAAAGTGAAATCTTTCAGCGTTTTGCTTTTGTCTTCTTTTTGAAGACTATTTATAGAGATACTGGCAGGTTGAATCAGGGAGGACTTCAAAGAATGCGAAAGGACATCTGCCCCTCACCACCATGTGTTCATATTGTACGTGGTGGTGGCCCCTGCACAGCTCAGGCATTCTGATTTTAGCCATCCAGGGAGGGTGACTGACGAGACCTTACCTGTGGATGTCAACAGCGTGGACTGTTCCAGAGGGGATCGATCTCTTCATCTCTGAGACAGACTAGGGAAAGAATTGACAAACGGTGGCTCACCTCCTGCTTTGTAAAAACAGTTTCACTGGGACACAGCCATGCTCGTCTGTTTACACCTTACCTTGTGGCTACAGCTGCTTTTAGAAGAGTTGAGTAGCGGCAACAGAATCTGTGATCTGCAAATCCCAAAACACTTCCTATCTGACCTTTTACAGGAAAAGAAAATGTGCTGACCTCTAGACTAGGACCCTGTGGCTCGAAGGGGGGCCCTGCTGAGCAGCAGCGCGTCTCCCGGGAGCTTGCTGGAAATGCAAACCCTTAAGACCTGCTACAGTCCCACTCACCGAGGAGCTGAATTTTCGTGAGCTCTCTGCACGCAGGTCTCTAGTTGACTTGTACATGCAATAGTACCCCCGTTACCTGCGGGGGTTACCACCCACCGTGACCTGCCCAGTTGGATTTATGGTCAGATTACCCTGTGAGGTAACTTACTGTCACCAGATTTGTCAGATTTAGTAACAAACCCTTTGTGTCCATATTTGACATTGTCCCACGGTTCTTAGATGCTCGCTTCGTTTTTCTTTAATTATCCTTTTCATCTCTTAGTGTTAACGGTTTCGACAATTCCTCCTGACCCTCTTCAAGTTCACTGCTTCTTCCTTCGGTTGTCACGTCAGCTGATTGGCCCCTTTCCAGCTCTCCTCTGAGTCTTCTCAGCTGTCCTGCCCTTGCCCTGCAGCAGGAGCCTCAGATGGTCTGGGCCAGTCCCTGCTTTCTGCAACCCAAATAGATGGGCCACTTTTTTCTTTTTGCTTCTTTCAGTCCCATGCAGTCTTCACCTCGTTTGGGGTGGTGGGGCAGAGGGGCAGGATTTGCTGTTTGTCCGCAGTGACTTTAAGGCTTTTCTTCTGGAGGGGAGAAGGGTCCCATGGGGCTTTATAATTTCTGTGGTGGCTGTCATGTCCCTCCTTCATGCCAACTTCTGTGGTGCAGGGGGTTCTCTCTTTTAATCTAAAGGGCACCTTAGATGGTTGTGTAAAAACTGATTAGGTTTTACTTTTCTCTTGGGCTGCAAAAATGCTTGAGCCAAATACATGGTACAAACACAATACAGTCATATCTTGGTTCTCGACTGCTTTGAAACTCGTCAAATTTAGTACTCGATGCACTTTGACATGAACATTTTGTCCTGGTGCTCGTTGTTTGTTTGGTACTCCTTGTACCCCCCAGAACCAATTAACAACAAGTACCCAGGTACCACTGTAGATGCAATTATGTTAAAGATTTTGAGCCTTATTTCTGGCTCCATTTTATGTGCCTGCCCGTGCTTTTCCTTGCTTTTTTTTTTTTAAGTTATGCACTTTTGAAATCTATAGAGCATCAGTTTCCAAGTGGTGGGCTACACATTGGGCCATTCAAAGGTATGTGAAAAATAGTCAGCAATGGTGAAAAAACAAGGAAAGTAAAAAAAATACAAAACGTTAGTTATGGACAGTAAATGTTAAGTTTGAGTCATCATTAATGGAGACACTTAAAACTTAGATCACATCAGTGAATGTTGATGGGTGAGGACGTAGCTATGAACCCCTCCCCCAAACTGCTCTTCTACCAATCATTACGCAGTTTCAGAACAATCCATTTGCCACATTTCTAGAACTTTCCCAAACACATAAATAAATCCGTAGTCAGACTGTTTGATCAGTTTATTGACTGAGTAAAAGTCAGTGTGTTGTCTTTAATTGTGAGTCTTTACAAGTAGTTTTTATTTAATGTTTAAATAGTTGATCATCATGATCAATTGTGTAATGAATATTGTAAAATTAAAACTGTGGTTTGTCCTTTTAGTGCAGTAATATTTCTTTCCTAACTTATTACCTCATTTCCACTCTTTTACATTAAGACAGGCACTGAACAAAGGTGTCAGTATTTAAAAACAGCTGTTTTAACAACAAGGGGTACAATTTATAGAAATGGGTGTAAAAGGACTACACAAGTGGGAAAAAGTTAGGAGCCACTGCTATAGATCCTTGCAAGCTGCTTTAAATCCCTTTTAAAATAGAGTAATCAATAAACAAACAAGTGACCTACTTAAATAAAGTCCAAGAGAATTTTAAAAATCTGGAAAATCTTATTAAGATAGTCTCCTACTTCTGAGCATGCTCGGTCACTGTTACAAAATCTGAATGCTGCATGACAATGTTCAGATGGAGGAATCAGGACCTTCCCCGTCACTAGGACGTGTGACTGCTCCCTTTCTGTCCTATACAATAAAGAGACTCCAAAATGACCATGCCTCGTGTAGACAGCTGGCTCATTCATCCTAGCTCACATCCTTCATGGGAACCTCACCACATACTGTCACCTTTGGAGGGTGATTATTGCCTCTCAGAGTGGTTTCCTTTACAAGTGTTTGCAGCTTATCGCTGACGAATGCTTGTTGCTGACACAGCCCTGCCTGTCCAGCAGGGTTCCACGCCTGTAGCTTTGGGGGAAGAAAGGGAAGTCAGGGTACACTAAAAACAAGAAGGTCCTGCTGGAGGTGTGGGACGTGTCATGAGAGGTTTGAGATTTTAGCCTGTGTACAACAAAGTCACCTGCCACAGTTTCATGGATAGAGGCAGAAGGCATGACACTTCTGGGTCAGAGATGAAGAGCAGTTTATTACTCACAGCAGTAGCCACAGTCAGTGTACCTGCAGGTTTGTGCCACTTTCCTGAGCCTCAGTCCCACCGAGGGACATGATGAGGGTCAGGTGACACCTGCACCACACACAGAAGGTTACTCTACAGGAGAGGAACCCTGAGCATCGTGAGCCCAAATCTTTTATAAAGGGCTGTAAGCCTGGGCTCTTTGCTCCACAGGAAGGCAGCATCTCTGGCTTTCAAGGTTGTTGTGTACGCAAACATCCTCGAAAGATAGTCCAGAGCAAAGAGCAACTGGGGCCTCACTGGTGAGACTTGCAGAATTTCGAGAGACTCATGGAAAATTATCTTCTATCAGGAGGATTAAATCAAAGTTCCAAGAGTTGCTTGAAAACTCTTGTTCATCATGGCTAACTCCCGGGGCTCCTCGAGTTTTTGAAACTTCTTGTTTCAATGGGCGTACACAGGCCTCGGGGCCACATGTGTAAAACAGGCAGGACCTGTGCTGTCTGTCAGGCCTCTTGCCCCTTTGACATTTACTGGCTGTCATAAAGATGATGGTGGTGGGGCCCAAGGACAGTCTGAGTTAAAGCTGTACAGTTAAAGTGGCTTTCATTCCTGAGTCATGTGTGTGTCCTCTAGTACCTGAAGGGCAAACATCACCCCATGGCTGTCACTATTATTCTATCGGATAAGCATTTGTTGGGCACCTACTGTAACCACAGGCTGTGGATACATATAAAACAGACCACAGGCAAGCTCACAGCTGACTGCAGGAGAGGGACAGTTGCATAACCAGACTTACGTATGTCCCACTCTTAAAAAGTTTATTTATATTTGGAATATAAATAAATTGATGAGGAAACAGGAGAAGACAGTTAATTCTGCCTGGAGATTGGGAAGAGAAGTAGGGAAACTGTATGGGGGTGGGGGGATTGAAGGCAAGATGGTGTCTGAGCTGCAGTCCTGAATGGTGAGTGGTTTTATTAGTCAGAAAGAAAGAAGAAACACGTGTGTAGCATTGTGTGAGGGATTAACCCTTTAGGTGCGGCTGTCGACTGAAGTCGACTGTCGGGGCTGGGTGCCCCTACGTGTTTTCTGCAAGTTTTATTTATTATTTAGTCATTTTAGGTTTATTTACAGGGTGGTTAGGAAGAAACTAACATAAAGTGCAACCATAATTGATCCCCTGTGAAATTCAAATTTTACACAAACTATTCATCACTGGGATGAGAGGAAAAAAAATTTTCAGCACCAAAAGGGTTAAGAAATGTGTTTAAAATCTAGTTCCTTCTTTCAAAGAGCTTATTTATCTGCTGGCACAGTGCCAGGGACATAATAAGGGTCATTGGGAAATGGGACATTCTTTCTGATCAAAATGGGAGCACTTGAATTATACATCTGTTAGCATCTGAAACTTACAGAAAACACCCTGGATCTGGAAACCGTGGTGAAAGAATGATGAGAAAAGGGATTCGGGAAGCCACACTTACGGAGACACCTAGCTTGAGAGGCTAAGGAAGATTAAATGTTAGCTTCATTTAAATTTCAGTGAAGAGCAGGAATAGTCTGGCTCTAATCCCTTTAAAGATTCTTGTAAATTTCCGTCATTTCCCCAGGTTGTTACATTTACCCAATAGAACGTGGCAGCAGAAACCTTTTAAACATCTCAATTTGCTCTGCTAAGTCGAAGGAGGAAGGGCGGGCAAGGGGGTCAGAAAGGAAATCAGGAAACCGGACTGGAGAAGACGGCACAGGCGGTGGAGGGGAGCACATGGCCAGGAAAGGAAAGCCGGGGGCCTGACTCCCGAGACCATCTCGCTACATGTTATGTGTCCACATACATGTACTATTCTCTACTCTGCTTGTGGAAGTTGCCCTCTCGACGTAGGGCTGGGCCATGTGACTTGCTTGGGCCACTGCAGTGACACTGGCAGTGATGCTGCCTCCTCTGAGGGGAAGCTTGAAGGACAGTGTGCTCTCCCTCTAGGCAGGGGGAGGGGCAGGAGGGCGACTCCAATACACCCTGGCCCATGATTTTACCACTTCTGCCTCTGCAGTGAGGCCTCCATGAAACCCCGAAGGGTGTGGTTTGGAGAGCTTCCGGGCTGCTGGACCCGTGGAGATTCGGGGAAAGTGACCCATCCAGATCGGGCATGGGAGTGCCACACCCTTTCCCCACACCTTGCTCTGGGCATCTCTCCCATCTGGCTGTTCCTGAGTTACATCATTTTATAATAAATCAGAAATGTAGTAAGTAAAGTGTTTCCCTGAGTTCTGTGAACCGTTCTAGCAAATCAATCAAATGCAAGGAGGAGGAGGTCATGGGAACCTCCGATCCATAGCCATCTGTAGCTGGTAGGTCAGAGGCACAGGTCACAACCTGGACTTGCTGTGGACATCTGAAGGGGTGGGACTGGGCTCTTAAGCTGCGGGATCTGGCACTACCTTCGGGTAGAGAGTGTCGGAACTGAGATGAACTGTTGGACACCCAGCTGGTGTTGGAGAGTTGCTTGGTGTGGGGGAAAACCCCACGATCAAAAGTGGTGTCAGAATCATAAACAGAAAGATCTTTTTGAGAGTTGTGTTCTAGGACTGTGCCCACATGATCCCTTCTATCCCTTATTTGCATTAGGGCCCATGTTAAACATGGGGAGGGGGGGTGGAGGTGACACATGGCCTCTTCGTATTCCTGTCAGATGCACTTCCGGCTCTCTTGGGGTGTGTGGGGGCATGCTGCTAGGCTTCACTGCTGTGCAGGCACACAGCCCAGGCACATTGCTCGGGAAGGGAGAGGGCAGGACCGGCAAAGGAACCCTCCGGGCTTCAAGCAGAGGCACAGAGTGGAAGGACATCAGCAGTCCTGACACGGACAACTAAATTTAGGCTGGTGGCAGTTAACTAGAAAGTTGTGAAAGCTTCTCAATCCACAGGGCAAGGTCCAACTGGCAGTGCCCAGTCCCATATGGTGTTCCATGCCCTAGAAGCAGTGGGTTCAGAGTGGCCACATGGCCATTTTAATTATGCCCAGCATGTGAGAGGACTGAGATTCGAATCACTCGGGGGAGCTAGACAAAATCTAGAACGAAATCAATTCACCAACATGGATGTTTGTGGAGTGCTTTTCACACATAAGGAAGGCACTGCTGTCCTCACAGATGCACAAGACAAGCTCACAGGGCACTGGGGAGTGTGGGACAGGTCAACAGGATGAGAGAGCTAAGGCACCTTCCCGGGCCACCTGTCACGAACAGTAAATGTGTCCTAGGAGTTCAAAGAGCACGTGCCCCTTGGGGTGGGGGTGGGGTAGCAAAAGCTTCAGGAGAAGGTGGCATTTGGAAGGGTCTTTGCAGATGGATTGAAAGTTCACAGGCGACAGCCAGAGCAGGAGTGGGAAAGCACACGAGGCCGAGGGGACTGCAGGAGCCAAGGCCGGGAGGAGGAAAGCCAGGCGGGGCGGCGTCCGGTTTGATAAAGGGTGGAAGCCACGTGGCCAGCCCTGGCAGGTAAGGCTGCAGAGATGCTGAGTTAAGGAGCTGACCCTTAATTCTGTGGGGAGCAGTGTGTATTGGTGATCAGGGGGGTGACAGGGTCAGAACTGTGTCTTAGATAGAACATGCAGGAGGTTATTTGGCTATGCAGGATTCAATCTTCGGGAATGACTTTAGTGGTGGTCTTCATCAAGTACTAGGACATTATCCCCACCCATGCCTGTGAGCAGCATGGAACCCCCAAACCCCACCCTACACTCTAGTTTATGGGGCTGATCGTTCTACCGGGGACCTTGCCTTTTCTCATTTAGCAGTGTGTCCCCCAAACATTAATAGATGGTGCTGGCTGCATTCAAAGAGTTAGACATTGCAATTACCTGGTCTTATTCCTCCACCTGCTTCAAGTCGATGGGCAGTAGTTTCCTTGAGAGGATAAGAATAAGAATGGCCTGTAATTAGCTATATGGTCTTAGGTGATTTCATAGCAAAAAGTATCTAATGAGAGTCTTCTCTGCGTGAGGCAGGACACCCATACTTGTATAGATCCTGCCATTAATAGCAATGTCCATATAGTAATACACTTGGCTACGGCGTTACTGTTAGATTCTCCTAGAAGCTTAGTTCCCTTGCGTGTAAAAGGAGAGGTTGGGCTGAACCACGTATGCACCCTCGGTGTCTAACCTTACACATGTCTGTCAGGTAATCCTGATGTTAGACACGGACCACATTTAAAAGGAGGCAACTTCGGGGCTTCTCCACAGAGACTGTGGAGAACATAAGCATTCTCTCTGAAGCTGTAGTACTGACAATATAAGTAGGCCCTAGCTGGATAGCGTAGAGAAGTTCACGTCTCAGTCCATTTGAGCTGCTGTAACAAAACACCATAGCTGGAAGCTTAAAAAACAGATTTATTTCTCACAGTTCTAGAGGCTGGAAGTTCAAGATTGAGGTGCCGGCCAACTCACTTCCCCATGAGGGCTCTTTCCCTGCCTTGCAGCTGGCCATGGTCTCTCTGTATCACCACGGGGGCCTTTCCTCAGTGCGTGTGATCCCCCTGTGTCTCTTACAAGGGCACCCTGCATGCTCCACCCTCACGACCTAATTACCTCCCAAATAACCCATCTCCAAATGCCATTGGATTGGGACTTAAGGCTTCAACATACAGATGGCGGGATGGGGTGGGGGGCACATTCAGTCTATAGCAATTCACATGTGATAGATCCAGGCTGAGCAATTCAAGAAGATTTGGGGAATGCATAACAGTAAGAATTCTTATGAGGCAGGGGCTATTATTGTCATTCCACACGACAGAACAAACTGATAGACAGCTAATGATTGACACAGCCAGGATCTGAACCGTAGTAGCCCAGGCCCTGGTGGTTAATGCATCATAACGCACTATAAGGCCATCAGGAATGGGCGGGACAGCAGAAAAAAACTGCCTTGTGTCCCTAATGCTGCTCCTTCTGGCTGCTGGCGAAGACGTGACACGGGTCCCAGCAGGCAGTTGGTTTGACCCAGCGTGGAAGTCCTTGTATTTGTCAGCTGTCCATCTGAACTCAGAGACCCTACAGGAACGTAATTCTAACCTCCAAGAACTAGGGAGACATCAAATGCAACTTTTTGATTCAGGTTAAAATCTACTCAATCATAAAAAAAAACTTCTTTTTCATCTTCTGCCTGGATATTTCCTTTTGTTCCAAGAGTGTGGTGTAATTGATATCCACAGAGACAAAGCAATCCGTTCACACTTGTCAGACTGCCCCCTCTTCTCCCAGATCAGAAAGGGACGATTTTCAGTGTCCCCTGTGAGCACAGAGTCCCTGTGAGAAAGAAGAGCATGTCTGAAAAGACCGAGTAAAGTAAGCACTGCTGCCCGTGCCTGCGAGCCCGCGCTGGGCCCGGGGCTGGTTTGTGCCGGGGCGGCCTCCCAGACAAGCGTGCAGCTCGGGCAGCTAGTCCGCAGGGCCGGAAGCACTGCCTGCTGAGCTGTGGGATTCGTCCCCTTTTAGCCGGGTATTTGCCTGAGGTCACTGATCTTCAAAACCACTCTGTGCTGGGCTCTGTGCCAAGCTCCCTGGTCTACTTACCAAGCAGGAAGCAGGTCAGCAGGACTGGGGTGGGCTGGGCGCTGGCAGGACGGGCTGAGCTGGCTCCCGGGGACCCTCACAAACACAGAGGCCAGCACAGGCCGCTAGCAGGGGTGATGGGTCTGCCGGGGTCTGTCCCACCTCAGTATGCATCTCGCATCAAGCAACCACTTGGCTTTTTGGTCAGCCAGGGGGCAGTTTTTGAGCCCCAACTTTATGCCAGCAGTGCTGGCTAGAAATGCAAAGAGGAGATGATGTCCCCGCCATCAAGGACTGAACAGGTCCTTGGGGCGGGGACAGGTACAGCCTCAGTGGGCTGGGCTTCTGAGGACTGTGGTGGGGAGCGGGGTGCAGCTCTTTTCTGGACACTTAACAGGTGTCAGTTGAAAATCCCTATTGTTAAAGAATTGCCTTGGGGCCTGTGAAGGATGCTGGCATGCCACCCTCCTTCCAAGGCAGTTATGTGGGGACAGACGAGCTGTCCTAGGAGCCGCACCCTTGTAAGGACGGGTGCAAAGATCTGTGCTGTCCAGAACAGTAGCCGCTGGCCATGTGTGGTGGCTGAAACTTAAACTATTATATAAATGAAAAACCCAGCCCCTCCACTGCGTGAGTCACCCTCCAAGTGCTCAGGGGCCCCCTGTGGCTGGTGGCCACCACATTGGACACAGCAGACACAGAGCACTTGTCATTCCCATACATTCCACTGGATATTCTTTCTGCAACAGAGAGTGGGACACCCTGGGTGAGCTCTGTAGGGGGAGGTGCCCAAATCAGCGAGGTAGGGTAGGGATGGTGAAGCCAGTACAGAAAGGAAAAGCTTCTCCAAGGAGCCACATCCAAGCTGAGGCACCGACTGAGCCGGGTGAGGCTCACGGCTCTCTCCCAGCAGCACGTACCCCAAACCTCATCTCGAATGCTGGTGCTCCCAGAGCCCGAGGCCCCTTCTCTCGTCCCACCTATCTCCCTGTGTCTCATCCTTCCCGTGGCTTCATCTGCCTCCTTCTTCAGCGACGTTCAGCTGAGGCCGCGTTGGTTCAGTCAGCGGAACTCAAGCTGATCAGAACTTGCCGGAGCGCTTGCAAAAAGACAGATTCCTGGGCATCACACACACACACACACACCCTCCCACACCCCTTTCTGATCAGTAAGCCAGAGAATTTGCATTTAACACGTTCCCATGTGAGTGGTCCCGGGGCCACACTTTGAGAATCACTGATATGGTCAAGAGTCACATGGGCTGAGTCATCCTTTCAGCAAGCACTAGTTTAATGGTCCATGTGCCGGCTCTTCCTGGATGACAGCAATCCAGGCAAGGTCCCTGTTGTGGGGCCCTTGCGTTCCAGGGACGTAAGACAGACAGAAAATTAACCCGTGTGGGTGGTAATGGATGTTATGAAAACAGGTAAAGCGGGGTGAGAGGAGAGGCCTCACCGATAGGGTGATGTCTGAGCAGAGCTCTAAAGAAAATGGGGGGAATGTCAGGAAACAGGGGGCAGGGCCCTGACCTTTCTGGCCCTATTTTGCTCCATCCTCAGCTATGAGGATTTAATGTGAAAAATGAGGGTCCTGTTAGAAAGCAAAGTTACCAGTCTACTCAATAGCTAGGGTTTGAAGACAGATTTGATTGTGAGTGTATGTGTTTTGTTAAAAAGGAACAGGACACTAAAAGCCATAGATTTGGTTCCAGTTTGCAGTTCCACCTTTGGGTCCCAGCCGCCTGTGTCCCAACCCCTCTCTGCAGGGTGGAGAGTCCCTGAGACAAAGGAGGCTGCCACCAGGAGCTTGGATCCCCTTCTAGATGAAGCCATGGAACTCGCAGGCATAGAGCCCTGCTCATTTCCAGGGCCTGCAGGCCTCTGTCCCAACCCCGTCCCCACCAAAAAGCAACTGTGTGGGGTGGGGTGGGTACAGCTCTGTCTGGACCTGGGGTGCCTACACATACAGGTGTGAGGGTTCTGCTGATGAGGGATGGAGTCCCCATGGGAGAAGAGGGGACCAGAGCAGGCTGAGGGCTGTCCTGCCCTTGTCCTGGGTTCTTCCAACAGCACCAGCAGCCTGTGGGCCTGACCCATCAGCTGCACGCTCCACACCGCTCTGCGGCCTTGGGGTCCAGGCAGAAGCATGCGGTCAGTCAACACTATCAACTGCTGCTGGTGTGGGCGCCACGCGCCCATCCGGGTCCTCTCCCACAGGAGGACATCTGTGGGCAGGGTTGGCTCCACCCTCTCTTAGAAACACAAGTCTTTATGACGAAGTGCAAACTGTGTCCTTTAAACACCTTATTCTCTTCTTCAACCTGCGGTTCGTGTTTAGGCCCAGCTGTCTCAGGCCTTAAACGGCATTTCCGACAAGGCAAAGGAAGCCAAGGAGTTCCTGGTTCAGCTGAAGAACATTCTGCAGCAGATCCAGGTGAGCGACGCCTAGCGGTAGGAGGGCGGTGGTGCAGGACACCCGCCACGGGCACCCAGAAGAAAGCAGGGTGCGCAAGCATCTTATCTTGTCAGGGCTGCTTGTTCTACCACACAGCCTCAGGCAGATAGCACACACTCAGGCCGCCAACACCCAGGCGACACCTGAGACGGGAGAGATTTTCCGTGAGCTCTGTCAGAGGGAATCGCAAAGAGAGCTGGAAAGAAGTCACCCTGCATGGCCATCGTCCTGCATATGGTGTGTTTGTACCCATGTCATCAGTGCATTGAAATATAAATGCATCATTTACCAAATAAGTGTACTTATGCTGTGGCACATCCTGAGCCTGACACAGATCAATAAGGTGCCGCCTGCGGCTCTGTGTGTAGGGGAGAGAGTGCCCACACGTGTGCTCCGTAGAACGTGCAGGAAGTGTTCACACACATGATGGCCCCGGAGAGCATCCCAGTGTCAGGATGCAGGAAAGGGACCGAACTCTTAACCAGCCAGTAAAACTGTCCTTCCTCACAAGCTAAAGTACAGACTCAACCACAAGGCATTCTAAGTCATGTTTCTGATGTTTCAGAGACACGAGAGGTATTAATTTGGTGGCACTGCTACAACAGAGTACCATAGAGTGAGTGTTTTCAACAACAGAAATGATTGTCTCACAGTTCTGGAGGATGGTAGTCCCAGAGCAGGGTGTGGGCAGGGTTGGTGCCTCCGGAGGCCTCTCTCCTTGGGGTGCAGATGGCCATCTTCTCCCTGTTCCTCACACGCTCGTCCCTCTGGGCGTGTCTGTGTCCTAATCTCATCTTCTAAGGATCCCAGTCAGATTGGATTAGGGACCATGTTAATGACCTCATTTTAACTTAATTACCTCTTTAAAGGCTCTGTCTCCAAATAGTCATTTTTCTGGGGTACTGGGGTTAGGACTTCAACACAGGAATTTGTGAGAGAGGCAGGTACAGTTCATCCCATAACATGAGGCCGAATTCATGCTGGTCTTAGAAGGCTGTTTTTTGCTTTTTTTAGAACTGAGAAAGACAGACTCTACGGCAAGAGCACTGGAATTTGGGTGTGGGTTTACTGCTTTTTTAATATAAAAAGCAAAAAAAAATGTGTTACAGAAATTTTGGAAAGTAGAGAATAATAGCCAGAACTAAGAAAAATTTCAGCTATGTGTGACCGCCTGAGGTGACCACCTCCCCATTCTGACACCGTGTTCCATTGCTTTGGACGCACGTGTGCACACACAATATATGGTTATGCTATACACGACTTGTAACCTGCTTTTTCTCCTTAATAGTCTCTCGGGAGCATTTCCTGTGGCACTAAAAATGCTCTGAACAGGGTTTGAATGAACACAGGCTACACGACACCCGTGGCACCCCTCCCCTGGTTCATGTTTACAGTGTCCAATGCAGTAACATCCCAGACGAGCTTCTGGGAAGTTCTTCGTGTCCAGCCCTGGCCGGGTCCCAGCGTGCCTTCTCCCTCAAGCTCTCTGCTTCCCCAGGAAAACGGGCTGGACTACGAAGCCTGCCTGGTCGCACAGTGTGATGCCCTGGTCGACGCTTTAACTCGGCAGAAGGCCAAGCTGCTCACCAAGGTCACTAAGGAGAGGGAGCACAAGTTGAAGGTAGGCACCTGGGGTACAATGCTGTCCATCCCTGTCACAGCCTCTGCACCCCATGTGGGGTAGAGCACGCAGTTGGCACTGGGTCAACATCAGGAGGGAGGGAGGGAGGACTGGGGGGAGGGAGTGGGTGGGGGAGGCAGGCAGGGCTGGGGATGGGCGGGCTGCCCCGGCCTATGTGCACTCATGCGACTTTCCCTGAAGCCAGTCAGCGGCCGTGCGCTCCCTCCAGAGCCAGAGTCAGACACCTTGAATCCCGCAGATTTCAAGTCAGAGGTCCGTCCTCTCCCCTCTTCTCCGCGTTCTGGTTTTACGCCTAAAGGCCCCCTCCTGCTCTCATCTTGCAGAGCAGAAGCGACCGGACAGTGATGGGGCTCCAGCTCGGCCCCCTCCTTCAGGGGGCATGTCTCATGCACCCCGTAATCAGCAGTAATAACTCCAAGGGGACGGGAGGCCTCCCCTCACAGGCGCCCCACGAGCACACTGCACCAACAGAACATGCTTCCCTGGCCAAGGGCTCCACCTATTTTATAGGCATTTCCCACTGAGCTGGAAAATACGACTTTCCAGGAAGGAAGGGATGGGAGTTGGGCACGGTCTGTGGTTCCCAAGCAAAGCCGCTGGGCCCCTCAAGTTACCCAAGG
>PVJL010010666.1:10000-47641 GCA_004026885.1 Lyroderma lyra | reverse complement strand
GTCCATAACCACTGGCCTCCTGCTGGTTGAACCCAATAGTAGGCTGCTTCCCCCTTCCCTCACATCTTGCAACACCCCGAGATCCTGCAGGGTCACATCTGTATGTGAAAGAAGCAGAGGCAGTGCCTAGGGGATGGCAGGACAATAAGTGATTATGGTCCTCTGTGTCCCAGGACATTAGATTGATACCAGGTCTCATTCCCTGGCCCCTGATTCTTTCTGTGGAAGCTTCAGAGTCCAGATCACCCCTCCCCCCACCCAGACCTGCTGGTGCGTTCACGGCTCAGTTAGGGGCCTTCTTCCCAAATGACCAAAGAGAAGGCTTGTATGCATGTTGAGGTAGCAAGTAGCAGGGTGCACATGAGCATTAGTCATGAAGTCCACCAGTCATTCTCTCGGGACGTCTTTCAGTGATGTCTAACTCTGGCTCTTGTCTTTCTCAACACTTCCAGTCACCTGGTCTACCACATCCACATTGGAAACAACAACACCAACAATCACAGGTAATACCCCTGCCCAGCCTCCCGCCGGCTGTCTCTCTGCTCTGAGGATAGGGTGCTTGTGAGAGTGACAGGAGCAGGCTCTGTGTTTGCCCTTCCTTAGTCCGGTCCCTGTTGAAGGGGACAGACGGAGTTTCTCTGAGATCTGGTCCAACGTGTGACATAGCGGGCTTCTCAGCGTTGTCCACTGGGACCCTGGGCAGGGGCTCAGAGAGATCCCCCATCCAATGCTCAGTGTGATCCCCGGGGGCCCGAGGTCATGCTGGGACCTCGCTCCTGTCTCAGGCCTCGGGCTTCTGTCCTGGGAAGAGGGGGTCAGAGTGTCTGTACTGCATCTGTCTGGCTGAGGTCCCGTCACCGGCTGGAGCTCTACCAGAGCAGCCGGGACCATGCAAGAGTCAAGAAAGTGGATGACAGTGGGATGTCTTGGCCTCCCCCTTCATCAATGGGGCTTTACTCTGATTGTGTCCCATGTGTCATGGGAGTGGCCCTTTGGCTCGCCTCCACTGGGCGTCATGGGGTGCCCCTCTCATTGGAGCCTCCCTAGACCTGGGTAGGACAGGGTATGTGCCCTTTCCCTGAGATGGAGGTGACCTCCAGCCTGGTGGACGGTGGCCAGGAGGAAGTGCCGTGAGGTTGGAACAGACCTCAGGCCTTTGAGCTCAGGACACACATGGAGGAGATGTTCTTGTCCCACCCTCTAGGGATCGGGACCGAATCCAGTCTGGCCCTGAGGCTGGTGAATGGAGGTGACCGGTGTCAGGGCCGTGTGGAGGTCCGGTACCTGGGCTCCTGGGGCACCGTGTGTGACGACGAGTGGGACACCAACGACGCCAACGTGGTGTGCAGGCAGCTGGGCTGTGGCTGGGCCAGGTCGGCTCCCGGGAGCGCCCGGTTCGGCCAGGGCTCAGGGCCGATTCTCCTGGACGACGTGCGCTGCTCGGGGCACGAGTCCCACCTGTGGAACTGTGCACACAGGGGCTGGTCCTCCCACAACTGTAACCACGGGGAGGATGCCGGGGTCGTCTGCTCAGGTGGGCCTCAGATTAATATTTTTGGTCTTCCTTTTATTTAATGGGGTTTACTCATGTGTTTGTCTTTCTTAAATCTCTTTTTTACTATTCAATGCTCTGTTTACATTTCTTCTTCCTGGTAGATTCTGTAGCTCTCTGCCTGTATTGATATTAGTTTTCATCCTGCTGTCAGGTGTGGAATGGTGATTTAGGGCCATGACTTCTACTGAAGGTACCAAGTCAAGTGTTTTCTCACTATTCAAACACTCTGGCTGGAGGGAGGAGAATTGCCATTTGGCAGCACATGGGCTGGGGCTGCAGAGATCTGGTCAGGCTGGCCTAGCTTTTGGGGTCCTCAGTCTTTGACTGTAACTCCCTCTTGAGAACTTCATGTGCTCTCTTTGCACCTCATCTGCTATGCACACCCATCGACCCCCACGACGCCTTCCAGCCAAAGCCTTGTCATTTCCAGTGGCCAGGTCTGCCAGATCACCCAAGAGACGTGATGTGGGGCTGGATTTCTCAGTCTCTCTGCGTCAGTGAAATGGTTATAGCTGCATGGTAGACCATTGGTCTTGTGTCTATGTGGGCACTACATGTACATACTGAGCTAATCACCCTGACATTAGAAATAGTGGATGGGGTCTCACTGGACTCTGATAAGAAACACGGTTCCTGGGGTTGAATGGCAAACACCCCATTCTCCCTGGCAGGGACCAAGCATCAGCTGGATGTGTGATGTGATGTTCTCTGTCTCACAGGTGCCTGGCCCCAGTTCACAACCACTCCAGGTGAGTCCTATCGCCTCTGACTCTTGGGTGACTCCTCTCTCCACACTCACCTCAGTAGCTCCCCAACTATGCCATTGTGTGCCTCCCACTTTCTTCCCTGATCACTCTAGGGCATGTAGACAGTTTCAGTTGAAACCCCAACACGTCGACCCCATGGTCTGTGTCAGCGGGATAAGAGCATTCTGGCCATACAATGCCCACCCACTGCTTCTGGTGACAGAGGGGCTCTGTCCTGTGGTCATGTCTGCTTGAAAGCTTTGTTGGGGCCAAATGTTATGTGTGATGAGAGAACAAGAGATTTTTCATGCCGCAGAATACAGGAAGGGTCCAGAGAATGCCTTTATCGAAGACCACTGTTTAGGACAGCTCTGTGCTTGCTCTTGCAGATTGAAAAAACTCATTGTCATTGCTGTGAACATTCAAGTGCATGATTTTGGCTCATTGCAAGCTCACAGAAAAAGATCTCCTTCTCCCTCCGCCCACAGAGCTTCTTAGGCCCTAGTGTCCCTGACCCCAGACCCAACCTTGATTCTGCGCCGTCCTTTCTAAAGCTGCTGTGTTTCCTCTCCAGATTGGTGGTACACATCAACTCCTTTCCATGGTAAGTGTCACTTGGATCCGGCCAAAGCATCAGCATTAACACTGTGGCCCAAGGGCCTGGGTAAAGTTCTGGAATCTTGGGTTGAACCCCCACACTCGTCACTTTATCCAATGTGGGGGGTCTTCTCTATTCACCAGAATTATGGGTTCCCTTCACCTACCAGTTATGGGACACATTACTCAGGATGCATTTGTTTGCAAATGACAGGAACCCAACTCAAACTCTTAAGCTAGAAGAGAATGCCATCACCCATGTAGGATGCTCAGTGGTAGGTGTAGTGTCAGGTTATAGCTGCTGCCTGTCCCACTGCACTTTGCTTACCCTGCATTATGGGTATTGGGCTTGCTTTCTGTGCACGGCGGGTCGATACCAGCCCCAAGTCTACATCCCAGCAGGAGAAAGGCTGTGCACCACAGTATCGCTGGCTGACATGCCCTGGAAGCGCTCTGAGCAGCTTGCTTGGCAGTAGGTGTCTTCTCCTGAACCGTCTCCCTGTGCTCTGACAGTCAGGGTCTTATGTCCATCTTCATATTTGTCAGGGGGAAGAGAGGATGTGCATTTGGCCCTACTTGAGCCTCATGGGAAGTGATTTTGGTGGTTGTTTTTTTTTTTTTAACAGAAAGGAAGTTTTCTGTTACAGTAAAATCAGGGTGGGAAGTTTGAGACGCAAGAAAACACTCCCGTTTGGAGCTGGCCCTCTTCCAATACTCTGCTGGGTGCTGGCACATCCCCAGGTCCTGGTCAGAGGGTCAGAGCCTTGCCTCTCCTTGGGGTGTCAGCCCCCCACCTGCGCTCTGCTCTTGAGCTGGCTTCTGGCTCGGGGTCAGTTTGTGTTGTTCTTGAGGAGTGTCCACAGAGGAGCTCAGAGGGCCTTTATGTGCCCTTCTAGCCTGGTCCTTCTCCTTTCTTGGGGACATTAAGTGTCAAAGCTCATTGTGGCTATGGCCCTGGAGTAAAAGCAGGGTCTTGGACTCAGTGACTCAGGACTGGGGACAACGGCTAAACATTTTCTGCTCGCCTGTGCTTTTAGTCTCGCTGACCCCAGGGGTCTGTGTGGATACAGGCTGATGGCTTCCTCACTTTGCCCCTGCATCCCAAAGCTGGGCTCAGGAATGGCATTGCTGGGCATCGTGGAGAACCAATCAGAGAAGATGCGTAGTTCAGCCCACACCCAAGGGTTCTCTAAAACAGCCCCTTGAGGGTAAATGATGATGAATGGGCTTCAGTCAAGTTCCACTGTCAGAGAACATTAACCCAACCCCAGAGGTCTTGGTCCCTGGAAGAATTCACACCTCAGGGTCTCTTCCTTCTAAAGCCACAGGGGAGAATGAATTCTCATGTCCCCTTCTAGGATCTGATTCTGGTTTGGCCCTGAGGCTGGTGAACGGTGGTGGTCGGTGTCAGGGCCGCGTGGAGGTCCGGTACCACGGCTCCTGGGGCACCACGTGTGATTATGGCTGGGACCTGAACGACGCCAACGTGGTGTGCAGGCAGCTGGGCTGTGGCTGGGCCACGGCAGCCCCAGGAGGTGCCTGGTTCGGTCAGGGCTCAGGGTACATTTTCCTGGACCACGTGCGCTGCTCAGGGAATGAGGCCTACCTGTGGGACTGCCCGCACAACGGCTGGAACGTGCACAACTGTAACCACAGGAGAGATGCCGGTGTCATCTGCTCAGGTGGGCCGCCAAGATGCAGGGTCTCTGTTTTAGCGTGGTTTTCCTCACGTGAGGACTCCTCTTAGCACTAGGCTCCCCTCACCCTGAGCTCCCTTGGAAGCTGGGCGCTGTCCCTGAAAGCATCTCCGATAGCCATTGGTGACCCTGAATTTTGTGGGTGGGCCACAGCCTCTTCCCTAGATAGACCCCTAGAGCAGGCAAGGGTTTAATGTCCATTATGGTTGTGAAAACAAATTCCCCAACACCATACGGGTTTTATTTGGGGGAGGGGTTGAGACTAACCCCGGAGGTTTACGTTGACTATTCAGCTCTTGTAGACAGCTCCCAGAGAGCATTTCTCAGTGCCATGGAGGGGACAGGCAGGCAGCCCCCCTCACGGCCTGGGCCCGGATACTGACGTGCTTCCTTCTCTTTCTCACAGCTGCAGAGACCTTGACCACGCCAGGTGAGTCAGCCCAACAGTCCCCCGGGGAATCCCAGCCCCTCGTGCTCCCAGAAGCGGGAGGGGAAGAGCAGGCTCTTTCTGGGGAGCGGTTTCTCTGTGACTCGAGTTTGTTCTGGTGACCAGCTGCATCGCCGGGGCCTCCCGTCTCCCTTAGCTCAGCCCCGGGAGCCCCTTTGACCGCTGCCATCACCTGCTGCCCATGCGCATTCAGAGAGGGTGGGGTGGAGGAGGTTTGGGTCCTCTGGTCATTTCAGACGTAAATGACATCTGAGCTGACCCATGAAGCATTGTGACCATTTTAGAAACATGGCTGGGTAAAAGCCCAGAAAAAGCCTGGGTAAAAGCCCGGGAAATGTTTATCAGTTAACGAACTTCACACGGACACAGTGTATTGTGTCCTAATGACAATGCTCGGTGCTAACTGTGTTGGGAGGCGCTGCTGTCCGCCTCTTCCTGGCCATTCACAGTGCGAATTGGAAGAAACCCTGCAGTAAGGAAAAGGACTGACCTTTCTCTATCAAACGAATGACCATGGACCTTAAAAATTATCCAGGAACATGCTAAAGTTGCTCATTTTCTTTCTAGATTGGTGGCACTCATCACCTAAAACCCCTGAATGTGAGTATCAGATTTGCCCACCTGACACATAGGGCATGGGTTTCTTGTCCCCAAGCTTGGCTGTCCGCGGTGTGGATGCCTCCACGTGCACAGCCTTTCTCAACCTGCACACACAACCCCCTCAGGCCAGCCCCGCCACACCCCCCAGCCTGCCCGCGCACACACAGCCGACCTTGAGCTGGCACACATGAGACCTTCATTTTGCTCCTGCTAGCGAGGTGACTCGTTTGGCTGTGCCAGGTCAAACATTGAACCCGCAAGAAAAAATGCCACTGGACAAGGGGAATGCCTCCTCCTCCTTTCAAGTCAATAACATAAGTATACTTCAAAGGACAGACTGAAGGGCTTTGATTTCTTGGAAGGTCTCCAAAAGTTTGGGAGAAAGAAGGGAGATAATAACTGGATAATTTCACAAATAATCACTCTTTTACATGCAGATTTTACCTGATCATGTACAATTCAGAGCTTTCCATCGGTTGCTCTTACGTTATTTTAAGTATTGGCATTATATTCCACAGCTATGCCCACAAATTATTTAACTAGTTGGTCCCCAATTGCTGGGCATTCCAGTTACTTATATGTTTTCATGCGACGAAGAGTATGTTTATCAATAAATCTCGGCATAGCTCCTGATTTCTTCCCCATTTGGAGCAGAAACAGACTTACTGGGCTGACCTTAATGCAGTGCCTGGTACCCTTAATGCAGTGCCTGGTACCCAGAATGCACTTAATAAATACCAACTCTTATGATATTGGGTATTTTAAGATCTTTGCTGTGTGTATGGCCACAATGCCACCAAGAAGGGTTGTAAAATTACAAAACGATGGAACCGCGACGAGAAACTGACCTCCTCCCTCAGGTAGATCACAGTATTGAATATTCAACACAGAATTAATGATACCATTACCGCAGTGACAGGTGTTTCAAAGGGAAAGATCGGTGTGTGGAGGGCACATTAGCACAGACTTTACTTGATTGAGGGATCGGGGGACATTCTTTAGGAAGGGACACGTATGCTGAGGCTTGCAATAGAAATGGGATCATTTGCTCCGTCTGGGTCGGGAGCCAAAGCTCTGGGCTCCCACAACCCCACTATGTTGGCACTCTCTCTTTTCCATCCTCTCCTCGGGGCTGTGAGCTCCCCGAGGGCCAGGCGGTGAACCCAAGGGTGGCACATTTCTGGGGCAGAGCAAGCAGGCACGCCACAGTTGTGTCAAAGATGTCAGGAAACTGATGGTTATCTTTTCCATCAACAGCTTCTACCCACCTCGTCACCAGCCTAACCAGTAAGTTCTGAGCTGCCGGACAACCCCCCTTCCCCTTCCCCTCAATGACGGTGACCTTGGGAGGGATGACAAGACTGATGAGAACATGGCTTCCCTGAGTACAGCCGCCCTGCAGGGGCACCTGGCTGATCCTCAGTGGGCAGTGCAGGTCGAGGCCACCTCCTATTGGATCGTTATCTTGGGAATTGTTTCAAAGTCTCCCCCCCACCCCCTGTGACATGTCATGGGCTCTGGGGATCATCAATGTTTCCATTTGTCCCAACAGCAAACTACTCCTGTGGAGGCTTTCTGTCCCAGCCATCGGGGTACTTCTCCAGCCCATTCTATCCCGGGAACTACCCAAACAATGCCAGATGTGTGTGGGACATTGAAGTCCAGAACAACGACCGCGTGACTGTGGTCTTCCGAAATGTCCAGTGAGTGTGTGGGCGCAGAGCGGAACGCGAGGGGGACCTCATAGACATTTTAAAGGAGAGTAACCTGCACCCAGCACCCCAGGACAGGGGTTCGCCGGTTGACATTTTCCTTATGGGTCCAATTTTTGACCTGGCGGAGCAGGTGGGGCCAGGACAAGAGCCCTGGGTTGAAGTCTCAGTTTGGTCACAGGAAATCACTTAACTTTCCTGAGCCTCGGTCAAACGAGGGAAATAAAATACCTGCTTTCCTCCCCTCACTGGTTGCCGGGAAGTTCGCAAGACACAAACATATGAAAATCCTTGGAAAACGGTGTCCAATGCGAGAGATTTTTGTTAGGAGTAATAATCACACAAGGAATCCTGTGAACGAGCACACCAGTTGTTCTGAACCCTTTTCTCTCCACCCCCTCTTTTGGGGGTGGCTTGGGGGGCTCACACAGAGATGGAGAAACCGCCACTACAGAGATTAGGGTGTCTGTTCCTCGTCCAGTGAAGTGTGGGGATCACAGTTTCTAGCAGAGAAAACATCACCCAAGCCCCCTTGGTGTCCGATTGGTCCAGGGACAGGGGCTGACCAGGCAGAGGCACCAGGACTTTCTGATGTCCCAGAACAGGGGCACCATAAGTCCTCTAACAGCCGTCACCGAACAAAATCGTTTTCTCTCTCAAGTTCTGCTTTGCAGTGGCCTTGGGGGTCTCTGCCTTGGCCATTCATGTGGGGTCTTGCAAAAGACATACTATTACTTTAATGTCCTCTTCATTACAATTCATTTGGGGTGTCGAACACCCCCGCCCCCCGAAAGCTCAGCAATCCTAGGAAGGATGGTTGACCGCGACTGGTTCTTCAGCCTGCATCTGAATGACGATGGCCACCACCACTGGGGACATTTATGGAGCCTTTTCCACATATTATTTCACTTGAGCCTCCCGGTTCTCTTCAGTGTGCATGGATGGAATTGTCTCTCCTTTGTAAATAAGAGACCTGAGCTTCCGAGAGGTTGTCTGGCTTGCCCAATATTTATTCAATTATTTATTCCCGTCTCTGAATTCATGAAAATGTATTTTATTCTAAGGGAAACCGGGGTCTTCTTGATTGAAGAACAAATCTAAGGCAGGATGTGATCCCTTTTTTATTCATAATGCAAAGGGCTGTCAGGAGAGGGGCTGTCGATGTCATATGTGTGACCCCAAAGGGCAGAACTGAGACTCACGGACGGAGGCCATGCGAGGAGCAACCTCCGCCCGATTTCAGAGCCTACCCCCTCCGGTCACTCACGGTGTCCGAGTCTCTGGGGCAGAGGCGTCACCTCCTACACCGAAGCCTGGTGAGAATGGAGGCCAGAACGCGTGCCCTGTCTCCGCAGGCTGGAAGGGGGCTGCAGCTACGACTACATAGAGGTGTTCGACGGCCCCTACCACAGCTCCCCTCTCATTGCCCGGGTCTGCGACAACGCCGTGGGCTCCTACACGTCGTCCTCCAACTTCATGTCCGTCCGCTTCGTCAGCGACAGCTCCGTCACGAGGAAAGGGTTCCAGGCTGAGTACTACTCCAGGCCTTCCAACGACAGCACCAGTAAGTCTTCCTCGGGGGGTGGGGGGCTCGTTCGGGGTGGGGGCACCTCTGAGAGCCTCCTACTGCTCGGCCGTTCTGTGGGTGCGGGACAAGAGATGGCAGCAGCTTCGTCAGGTCACCAAAGCTTGATCTGGTGCTGCAAGTGGCCATGGGCAGTGGGTCTGGGGACTCTGACTGTCCAGAAACGAGGTCAAAGCCCAGAAGTGACTGGTGGGCAGTACCCTGGCCTTGCTGCAGTCAGCGACGACCAAGTATAATGGAAGGTACAAGGCGAGGCTTTCAGCATGTAGTGAGATGTCAGTGCCAAGGGCAGAGGTGAGTATCCCAGAGTGTAGGACACTGTGACCATGTCCTGAGACCTAGCACACGTGACTGCTGTCACTCAGCCCCTTCCAGCACGGTCCCAGCTGTTAGTGGGACTAATTTGCAGCTTGGCGAGGTGGCGTCCAAGCTCCTTTTGTCAGTCAGGATCGTAAGCACTGACCTGCACCGTAGCGAAAGGACCTTCTTTCAGGTCTCCACACGTCCACCGGAGCGTTACCTTATGCATAAATGGTAACGTGGCGGAACATTTTGAAAATATTCTGCCTCCACCTCGTCATCCGAGGAACCCCCAGTCCCTGCGTCCTCATAGGGCTCTCACGACAAAGAGAATGACTTGAGTCATATGGCATCCTTGGGATCGTGGTGGGGCCATCTTGACCCCTGCACCTGTGTGCGGGAGGAGCACCTAGGGGACTTGCTGGGGGCTCGGGGACACTGACCGACAGCACTGTCTGCCCTTGGCCACCAGAGCTGCTGTGTCTGCCGAATCACATGCAAGCCAACGTGAGCAGGAGCTACCTCCAGTCCCTGGGCTATTCTCCCAGGGAACTTATCATTCCCAGCTGGAACGAGAGCTACTCCTGTCAGCCCCAGATAACAGCAAGCCAGGTGACATTCATCATCCCCTACTCAGGCTGCGGTACCGTCCAGAAGGTAAGCCTGGGGCTTCCCACTTTATCTCCTGCTGAGCAAGCTTTTCTACAATGACATGCACTGTGTGCTTCCTGCATCTGGGGACCCAGCAGACATGATTAGGGTATAACCTCAATATAATGGGGTGATGACATAAGTGCTCCTTGGCACCATGACGCTGCTATAGCCACTTCCAAGTAGAAGGGAGGAGGAGGAGAGTGGGTCAGCTGGCAGTGTTCCCAGCACAGGTGGTGCCTGGCGGCGCCCGCTCACATCAGCCATAACGATAGCAGCGCCCTGGGGGGCAGGCCCAGGTTTGGTGGGGCTTGAAGTTAAACAGCTTGGGGTCGGGGTGTGTGAGAGGGGCAGGTGGCTCACTAAGAATTCCAACATGTCTTACGTTTATAGTGTAACCAAAACTCTCCGCCGTGCCCATACAGAAATTCCATTTCTCTGCAAGTCAGAAATGGAGCCTACATGTAGGGTGGACAGTCGGCCCGACGGGAAGGGGGCCCCGCCAAGGGCCGGCGGGCTGTCTGGGCTGCGGAGATGTTCTGCATCTCATCGTGGTGGGGAGGATTGTCAAACCTCACTGAATGGCACACTTAGAACGATTACATTTAATTGTATGGAATTTTAAAAACAGTTATTCATTCTAACTTTTGAATTTTGGACTGACACCTCAGTCATCATTTTAAGGTTTTGTCTCAGGGAATAGACAACGTGCAAATGCTTTAATTCGGTTTAGGGCCACAGTAAATGCACAACGCGAACTGCTCAAATGTGTACAAGGTGTGTGACACACATGCTCAGAGGGGCTCAATTTATCATTTACCGTATGACAAACTGCTAGGTGCTCAGATGAAGCTGTTCTTTACCCGGCAAGGTCATTCCTGACCCTTTAACACATGAAAAGACAGGAAGGAGATGTCCATTTAGTCGACCGGATTGGCCTGTCAGCCATGGGCAGGTGCTGGGCCAGAGGGTCTGCTGTGGGCATCGTGGCCTCCCAGCTCTCTTTCATAAAGACACGCGGTCTCCTTCTGAGAGGAGCTGAGCGGGTCTGGAGACTGACGCGTACAGAAGGGTACACATGAGCCACGCCGTGCAAACATCCCAATCCACCTGGCTTTTGTGTCTCGCCCCGTAAATTAACGGTGTGGATTCTGGTCTGTCACCAAAGGCGATCACCCCTCCCGGCTTTGAACGTGCAGGCTGGCGAGTCTGACACCTGAGACTCCGAAGCAACATGCCAGCCCTGGGTGGGTGGGTGTGGGTGGCACATGCTACATTCTTAGTCCTCCACTTCTTTAAACCCCCCGAGTGCCTCGCTTACTCACGTGTTTTATTCATCTCTGCAACAACCGGTAGCCCTCATGTGGAGCCTTTCTAATCAACTTATCAACAGCTAATCTGTATGCCAGGCGCTGGACTAGGAGTTCTACACGGCTTTCAAAATTCACCAGACATTTTTATTCCCACTTAATCACGAGGAAATGGAGGCTTACCAAAGTTAGGTCACTTGCCCAAAGCCACTCGGGCGTGAACTGCAGAACTAGGTCCCCATTTAGTGGGTGTCTGACAAATGTTGGCTGGTGTGGCTGAATGCATTCATTCGGGGGGAAGGGGCGGACACCAGGGCGGAAGAGTCCCCATCTCCAAGCCTTCCCATGACATACTGAGCTCCTTCCAACCCGAGCAGACGTCTCATAATGGATTTTAATCTTAAATCAGAACTGCTTCTTATGGTCAAGACGTAAACGGGATTTTCCCACTCATCGTTTGGATTCGGAATTTAGTTTAACCATAGAAACCAGAGACAAATGCGGATTCTAAGAAAACCTGCTACTGATGAGCAGAGTTCAAATGAATTCACTTCAGCTTGTCTCTGAAAGAGTAGCAAGGTGACAACATTTTTATGGCTTATTGTGACAACTATTGGCATTGAAATAGAAACTTTATTATTATTTTTTATTATTATTATTATTATTATTATTATTATTACTATTATCATTTTAATTTAGAAAGTGTAGCGTACACTCCATGAGCGGGCAGAGGGCATAGAGCCCATCCTTCCCCAGACCTGAGTCCTAAGTGCGGGCTCTGGCGGCCCCGCAGGCCAGGCTGGCCCTGCCCGCGGTCTGGGACTGCTGTGACCTCTGCCTGCCCTCTGCGGGGAGGAAGAGAAAACCACTTTAAGTTACTTGTTAAACTTTTCTCTCTTTACATGTTTTTCTGTAAGGGACAAATTCAGAATCGAGTTCTACAACTGCAGACATAAAGCGAAAGCCTCTCCAACACGCTACACTCTGAAGAACAATTACATTTAAATTGTACACGGTGCTGGTTTCCGGAGGGCACCTGTCGGATCGCCCACACGGCCAGGAGTGCAGTTTTGCTCCTGACAGTGTACCTGACTGAATGACAAGTCTTCCTCCTCCTTTTGTAGACGTTGCCTTACATTTCAGGACTTCCGTTTAGGCTGCGAAGGTGTTATTTTTGTGCTCTTTCTTGCAAAAGCACCCATAGCTTGTGGAGACTCGTACCCGGCTAGAAGAAGTTTGCTCGTGGCATTTGGAAGGGGAAGAGCCCCCGCTCCCTGTCTCTGCCTGGCAATGCTTCCCTTGTGCTCACCTCCCTCGGGGCCAGGTGATCATGATCATGAAGCCTCCCGGAGGCTTTGTTCACACCTGTGTCCCCTTAGCTGTTTGGGCTGGCAGCTGCTGCCCTATCCACCCTTCATCACAGTGCTTTCACTGGGCCTCTGTCCCCTGTCCCTTTCACCCATGCCATGGGTGTTTAATGATACTGCTAATGCGATCGTTGGTCCTCTACCAAGCCCTGGGAAGGGGAGATGCTTAGACACCATCCTTTCCTTGAGATGCTCACAGACTACCTGGTGCGAAGTTCTCATCCCCAGTAAAGCCATCTTACAAGACGGTAGGCACATTAGATGGCATATGAGAGACCAGCATTGTTATGGATTTGCTGCTTGGTAAAAGGCACAGTCCGAAATGGTGTGACAGGAAGTGCTCCAACACTGCCATGCCTATCTGACTGTCCATATGAGCCCCGGGGAAGACCCTATCCCAAAGGTCAGGGACGCACTGCAACAATGCTTCCGGGTCTCTGTTGCTTTCAGCTCCCACGGTTGCAGATACCAAGCTGCGATGGCTCCTGACCCATCCAAACACCATGTGGGAAATGAATACCACCAGCCCCTCCCATGAGCATGTGACCGCTTCTGCTAATTTCTCCCAGCAACAGTGAGGATAAAACAGAACAAGCCAGAAAGGCCCTGAGCGATGCAGTCCAAACTCGGCTTAGTCATATAGCAGGGCAAAGGGTCATCCAGACACACCCATCTATCTCCCCATGAGGAGCAGCTCCCAAGAGGCCCGAACCCCTTGTCCACACTGTCCAACCCCCTTCATATGGTTGAGGAAAGGGGATGTGGGAAAGGAGGAAGCCTTGCTAGTTAAGCAGCACATCCATGTAATGACAGCCATGGCAGTCGGCAGACACGTGCCACCTCTGTGTGGCTCTTGGAGGGTCTTGGAGTCTAGCCGAGTCACTTCGCCTCTCACCCTAACCCAAATCAGCAATGAGGTTCCCTTAGCAGGTGACATTTGCCTGACTCTGCGCTCCTGCCTGCTTCTCCCAGGTGGATAATGACACCATCACCTATTCCAACGTCCTCAAAGCAGCAGGTGCACGTGGCATCATCAACAGGAGAAAGGACCTCCACCTTCACATCAGCTGCAGAATGCTCCAGAACACCTGGGTTGACACGATGTACATCGCTAATGACAACATTGAGGTCAAGAAAGTACAGTATGGCAACTTTGATGTGAACATTTCCTTCTACACATCACCGTCATTCTTATATCCCGTGACCAGCAGCCCCTACTATGTGAAATTGAACCAGAACTTGTATCTTCAAGCTAAAATCGTCCACTCTGATGCCTCCTTCGCCTTGTTTGTGGACACCTGTGTGGCGTCACCATATTCCAATGACTTCAGCTCTTTGACTTACGATCTAATCCGAAGTGGGTAAGGAGTGTCTTCATGGGGTGGACTTCAACCTTTGTCTGACTACACGCACACCAGGAGCCCAGGAGTTCTAGGAGTGCAGACTTTGGTCCTAGTAGCTCAAGCTTAACCAGTCAGGCTATCTATCTATCATCTCTAGTTGACACATAAGGAGACGGGTGTCTGATGAATTGTGTGACTCACAGTGGTCACCAAAGCAGGTTTGCTGTAAGCTGGGATTAGACCCCAGGAAGCAAACTCCAGGCAAGCCGTAGTGTTAGAAGGACTTTGTTGAAGTGGGAAAGCATTAATTTCGAAGCAGATGGAGATTGAGATGCCAGCTCTGCCACCTACTGGCGTGTCACTCTGGGCAGGCGGTCACACCTCAGAGGCAGGTTCTTCACCCATCAAATGAGTACAGTGATGCCCACATCATAGGCTATGGGGGATCACATGAAAAAGAGCTGATGGGGCCTTGGGCAGAGTGTGCACAGCAGGTGGCCCACAGGAATACCGCACGGGAGGCGATGAGAGGTTCTTAACCTACATCAGCTCAGAATGGGTGTTCAGAGTCCATGGTTCCAACCAAGCTCAGCAGACGCAGAGGTGAGGCCAGGGGTGCCCAGGCTGGGGTCAGTGGTGCCTTGGTTGGGCTATCCTACTGTAGTCCTGTTTCCTTGGAATGCAGCACTCTGGTGAGGTGGGAGTCACCTCTTCTGAGCTCACAGAGGGGTGGGTCCTAGGACACTGGGGCATGGAACCCTAACCCCTCCTCTTCTGACTGTCCGTGTGGCCACCATTTCTTGGCTTATAATTTGACTTTGGCACCTCAGCAATAAGGCCTCACATAGAAGTCGTACGGACAGAGTACGGAGAGCTGCTAAGAATTAGGGTCGGAAGGTTAAACTTCTGAGCCCCCTGAGCTGCTAAGAGCCGTCTCTCCAGGCCCAGTTTGCACAGGTGTTGATTCGGTAAACAGGTGTTGAGGCCGGTCTTGTTCGCAGTCCATGCCGTTGGCTCAGTTCCCGGCAGCCTCCTTGACAGGAAAGATGGGGGACAAGCTCACCCAGATGCTCTTGTCAGAAACTGTAACAAGGCGACATTTTGCATTTAAGTCAAATGATTGAGAGTCATGCAAATGAGGGAGTGATTTGTTTCTTCTGGGCTAAAGGATTCCTTTTGGTCAAACTCTGGCATCTCTGAGGGCTGCCTGGGAAAAATGCAGCCATACACGCCTCTATTTTTTGTGTTCCATGGCTGGATACCTTGTGACAGCCCTCGGGTATCGTATACGTATATAAGATACCGCTATTTTCTGGGGAGAAGGGGGTGTGCTTGTGAGAGTAAGTGTGTCCCAACTATACCTGCAGCACAAGGACTCATTGATATACCAGGCCATCAACCAAACCGCCCACCCGGACGCCCATTAGAACACCCTTGAGCTTCACACACCTGGAGGGCGCTCAGGCAGGTGGAGATGGGTCAGGAGACACAGCCCGGGAAAGGGAGGGGCAGCAAAGACACCAGCGAGCAGCCGAGTGTCAGCTTGGCTGGCCCTGAGACCAGTCAAAGGAAGAAAATGCCATTTCTGCCCCCGTCCTCTCCTTGGGCCCTGCTACCCCCTGACTCACCTGGGTAAGCTGGGGCCATTGGGCACCCACTGTGAAACATGGGGCCTGCTCGTCGGTGTGGGTGGACCCACTGCGGTGCCGGAGCCCCAGGACACGCCCGCAGGGCTGACAGGCCACGTCGGGTCCACACGCGCCACGGGGAGGCGGGCGGGGCGCGGGCCGCGGGCGGGCGTGGGGGTGCACAGCCCCGCACTGCGGGCGCCGACAGGTTGTGTCCCCTTCCTCCAGGTGTGTGAAGGACGCCACCTACCGATCCTACCACCCGCCGTCCCCCGATGTCGCCCGCTTTGCGTTCAACTCCTTCAGCTTCCTGAACCGCTTCCCCACCGTGTACCTGCGCTGCAAGGTGGTGGTGTGCGGGGCCCACGACCATGGCTCGCGCTGCCGCAGAGGCTGCGTGATGCGGTCCAAGAGGGACGTGGGCTCCTACCAGGACAAGGTGGACGTCGTCCTGGGACCCATCCAGCTGCAGAACCCGCGCGTGGAGAAGAGGAGTCTGGGTAGGTGGCCGCCCTCCCTCCCCACCGCCTAGGGGCCCAGGCCCGTGACCTGCAAGGACTCGGGCTGTTTCTGTTGGTGTCCCGTCCCACCTTGAATTGGGCACCTGCTGTGTGCCAGGTACACTGTGCTGTGCCGGCCAGGACCGAGTTCAGCTAGACCTGCCCCTCCTTCTTCCCGGCCTATAAGGGGCCCATATGTAGGGTTTGGTCAAGAGAGTTCTGACCCGGGACACAGACACACGTGACCCCTTTCGCCACTGTGTCCTGAACTCTCAGACCCTCACAGCCCCCCGCTGCAGACCGAAACGGGTAACACTTAGCTCTGAGGACCCACGAGGGGGTTAGGGCCTCCGCCTCGGGCAGGTCACCGGGTGTGAGGCCTTTGTTACTATTGTCCTTGTCACCAATGTGAACATTAGTGATGACATTATGGCTCGTGCCGGTACTAACTGTAGTCGTGTGGAACTGAAAGCAGGGTGTGGGCAGGGCCCCGGGGTGCGGCCAGGACGGGTTGGTGATTCTGACCCTGGACAAGCGTTCCATTTTCCTCTTCCGGAATGGGGACCGTCTGTCCTGCTGTGCTTTGTTGTCGTGCATGTGGATGAGGAAATGCTTGCAGAGTGACTCCCAGGATCTCTGGCCCAGCCAGGTCAACAGACGTGGTGGCACTGGTGGCAGGGGCAGGTGTGGAGTCGCCACAGTTGTCACAGATCCTCCCCTCAGTCACAGGGCTCCGCGTAATGGAGCATCTTTGACAGCTCTCTCTCCTTGTGTCCCCTCTTCTGCTGTCCCCACGTCCCGCTGATGGGGGCCCTTTCCTCATAGCGGTTGCAGGTCTGCTATGTGCCAGGAGACAGCCCCAAACAGATAAAACTCCTCCACCCTGAGGGGCTTCCATTCCATGGGAGGGGACACACTTCGGAAGTCTAGTGCCTGGGACCTCCAATGGGCGTTGGAGCTGGGAGAGCACAGCAGGGCAGGATGATGGGTGACGGGGCCCGGGGGTCCCCGCTCACTCCTCTCCTCTCCCTTCTCTTCCCACGGATGCTGTGGTCACTCGGGGCCTGGGACCCCCGTTCCCATTTCCCAGTCGGTCCCGATGGCCACAGCTCGCTCCCCCTCCCATCCACTGGGAGCCCCCCGCAAACCCGATCTATGCAAGTCCCACCCTGATTTCCTGCTCCCAAACCTTTCCTGGTTCCCATTGGCTGACAAGACACGGGGGCTCGCCCTGCCCCACCCTCAGCTGCGCGCTGGGGTCCGGCCTCCCTTTCCCATTTGGCACTTCTCTCTCCCATTCCTTTTTTCTTGTCCCACCAGACAACCAGTTCTGATGCCATCAGCCTGCCCTGGGACCACAGCCACTTCCTTGTCTCCCCGCTCTGTGCCCACTGGACGCATCCTGACCCCGACGTCCTCTTCTTCCCAGTCCTGCCGGTGGCTGGTGTGGAGCCACAAGCCAGCGCCCAGGGGAGCTACCACAACGCGGCCATCTATGCTGGGGTCTTCCTGGTCGTGGCCCTGGCCGTGGTGGCCTTCGCTCTGAGGAGGAGCTTCCACACCGCCAGGGGCCAGCCTGTGAGTCCTACAATGTAACACCAGGAGAAGGCACGCGGTGGCACTCAGATGGGCCGCCCAGGCTCCGGAACCCCAGTGACAAAGGAAGAGGCACGTGCCTGGCCTTGGCGTCCAGTAGGACCCGAACTCTCTGTGCTCTGGCCCAGGCACGTGGGGGTGGGGGGATGTAGGAAGTCGGGGGGCCAGTTTTCCTAAAACCACAGCTTGGTGCTGGGACAAAATGCCAGGCCAGCAGGTGCCAGCATCTAAAATCCTGCGTGCAGCTGTGAGCCAAACACCAGTAGTGGCAGAATTTCTTTTCTGACCTTTTCCAAACCAGTTTCTTAGGAATGTATTGTACCTCTTAGCCTTTTGAGTTATAGGGCAAGCCAAATAAAGAATTTTTTCATAGCACGTGTCAGTTTGGTCATTGTTTGCAGTGGCTCACCTGAGCTCTTGATCCTTTCAAATTAAGCTGATGAGTAGAGTGGGCTGTGCAAAGAAATTCTAAAGGTCAGGAGGCTCTGCCCTGTGGCTTCTAGATCTTTCTAGAGAACAGATAAGGCTTCCTCCTTTGTCCCTGGCATGTTTTCGTTCTGCCCAAATAAAGCCTAGAGGAAGACCACAATGCTAACGACATCATAATTTTTACTGTCTGTAACTTAAAGTGGAAGATGATTGCCTCTATTTCTCCAGGAATCTGCATCTTCTGGGTTTGACATCATGGCTGGAACTGTGGGCTAGGGAGGTTCTGGGAAGAGAGCACACCCCCAGGGCCCCGAGGATCTCCGGTGCATTAGACGAGGCCACAGTTTGCACGTGGTCTCCAGGCAGAAAGGGATTGACAGGTGACCCCAGGATCGCAGAAGAAACAAAGAGATGAAGTGCTTTCGAAAAAGGTAGTGAATTTAGCAGAAAATGGGAGAGATGCCAGACTCCGGGCCCCTAGATCTGGCTTGGGCCACTGTTTACTCCTCTGAGCCAGGTGGCAGACCCCTGCCCCACCAGGAGACTGCTAAGAGGAGCCTGACTCCCGAGGTGTGACCTGGCAGGACAGCAGATGCAGGGGACCCCCAAGACAAGGCGGGTGTTTTAGGTGTGTGTGGTGGGCGGTGGGGGCGAACTAGAAGAGGCCAAGGTGGACGCCTTCCCGTTACACTTAACAGCATCACCAAAGAAAACGCATGTCCTGAGCACGCGCTCGAGGGTCGGTATTGCCAGAGAAACTCTGGTCTGACTTCAGACGCAAACAGTTGCCGGGGCAACGTCGTTGGTGACACTGCCCGAAAGTTCCGGAGTGCAGAGGGTGGCCAGTCGAGAAGAGGCCTAGATGTTGGGCTCAGAGCATCTTCAGGTGGAGTGTGGGCAGGTATTGGCAACCTGACAGTTTCCTGGCCTGCCGTTGGTCTCTGGGGATGTCATCAGGTGTTCTGGTGAAAACTCTGAGTGGCCCATTAGCAACAGGCGCACACGTGGTCCAGACGAGTCACCCAGCGTTAGCTTGCAGGCCTTCGAGAAAAGGGCAGTTTGAGTTCCCAGTGATTTCGAGTCAGAAGGGCCCCCTCTGGGCTGAAGGCCGGTCCCAGCTCCTGGGCCTCAGTGGTGGACTGATTGCCTAAGGTCCCAGCTGGGCCTGTCTCCCCGTGTTCGCTCCCTTTGCAGCGTGACCGTAACCTCTCCCATCGGGGGAGGGAGTCCCTTTTCCCACCTCTGCATCTGGATGGTCTTTTATCTCGTTTTGGCCAACAGAATGTGGCAGTGATGGTGGGCCAGTGCTGAGTCTTGACTTCAAGAGGACTTGGATCCTGCACTGGCCCTGAGAACACGCCTGGGCTAGCCTGTCGGTCACTCACCTTGACACAGCTGGTGGTTGTCAACCCCCAGAGGGAGAGTCACCTAATTGGCCTCCAGGAGGAACCCAGCGGGGCCCAGGAAAACCTCCCAGCTGAGCCCAGCTTAAATTGGTGACCCACAGTTTTCCAAGGGGGGGGACCCAAAATATCCCAGGAGGGCGAGCCTCTTGTGGTACCAGCTTCCCCCACTCGGCGAGTGTTCTAGAAGCCCGTCTGCATCCATGTACCAGCTGGCGTTGCTGAGAGGCTGCGTTCAGCTTCAGTGATTTGTTTCGTTTGGGTTTGGGTTTTGGAGACTCTTTCATGATGGGTGATTGACACAAACAACGTGTAGCCTGACAACACACCGATCCATGCCAGGCTGAGTGTTCAGCAGTTTCCGACCCAAAACGGCGTGACCCCCATACCCCACCCTCCCTATTCACCCGATCTCACCCTGAAAGACATTTTTTTTTAATTCCCCCGGATGAAAAAAGTTCTCAAAGGGAAATGTTTTGCTAATTTGGAAGCAGTGAAACCAAAAAACGGCAGAAGCACCAGGAGGCCTCACAATCGACGGGTCCAAAAACTGCTGAGCGGTGGGAAGAAGGGTCCACAGATGTACTGCACCCAACAGACAGTACTTCGAAGGTGACCGAAGTTTCACCATGTAAGAATATGCAATTTTTTATAAATAAATTCCAGGGGTTTTGGGGGGTCCCCCCTCGTATAAGCTAAGCTAAGGACTTGTTTTAAGCCACCACATTTGGGGGTGACTTGGTTCACAGAAACGGGAGGAGATGACGAGGAGGAGCCCGCATCCTGAGGAGCGTGGCTGCTGAGAGCCGGGAGTTGCCCGAAACCAGGAGGCTTAGCAGGTAGGTCTCACTTCGAGGACGCCCGGGAAATCGAGTCCCAAACCAAGCACGGGAGGACGGGCGTCTGGGCAGGCGCCCCAGGGGGCGTAAGGACCAGGGACACTGAGTGCACCTTGGGGAATAAATAAAGCTTTAATAATGGTGACAAGCAGGTTCGCCCACGTGCTTTTGCCAGACGCCCTCGTCCTCAGGGTGCTTGGCCTTCGCCCAGTCCCTGGGGTGCAATCCTCGCGCTGTGGAGTCCTGGGTCATGAGCAGCAGGTCCCCAGGGAACTCAGCTACGCGGAGAAGGCTCCGGTTGGTTAAGCCGGTGGTGGCCCGGCCCGGCCTCCCGGCGGGGAAGAATGGCCTCAGCTCGCTGGGGCGGCGCGTCACACGTATGTCTGCTTCCTCGGACCTGAAACTTACGCCCATTCTTATTTCTTGCCTCTTTGTCGTGTTTGTCTCCGCCTCGCCTCGGTCCCCCGGACTGTCCCCCTCTTCTTCCCGGGCCTTGTCTCCTGCCGTGGGGCCCAGGCCCCCTCTGGGCAGAAACAAAGAGCCCCTAAACTGTCCACGGGAAGGTAAGCTCTGATTAGTTCGCAGGGCCCGAGCAAGCTGCATTCGTTCCATGTGTTTGCTCATGTTGAGCCTCTCTCGGGGTGGCATCTCGACCTCCTGTGGGGGCAAGGTCACCTTGGCCGTCCATAACTTTTCTAGGGGCCTCCCGGTGGCACACGATGGGAAATGCTGCTTTTTATATTCGATCGCTCGTTGGTAGTCTGCAGACAGCAACTGCAGTTCCCTGAGCGTTTTCCGTTCTTCCTTCCGCTTATAAGCCAGGAGCCTTCTTGACGCTACGGTGTGAGTGCCACCTAGACGCTGACGAGGGGACAGGGATGGTTAAAATGCCCACGGGACAGGAGCCGGAGGCCCCCATGGAAAGAATTAGCGAGGGGCACCTTCGCCCTTCGTTGCTGAGTGGGTCTGAGCCCCTGTGACTCTCTGGGGTCAGCCAGGCCTGGCTGCAAACCCCGGCTGTCCTCCTTACCTACTGCGAATCTGGAGGAACTTGGTTGACTCACAGGGCCACCGTGAGGTCCCAGGAAGACAACATACGTGCAAGTGACTGGAGCTAGGTGAGGGCTCAGGAAAAGGTGACGTCCCCCGTTCGCTTTCTTTTCTACTCCTCAGCGGGACTTCGAAATAAGAGAGTCCTCGGCTAGGCAAGCCCGGGAGTCACCAGTGGACTCAGTCCGCTCGAGTCACTGTTTGGGAGGCTTTCGTCCCTATTGCTGGAGGTTTCGGAACTGCTGCAGCCCCTGAGCCCACCTGCCCTCGGGGGGCCTCCCTGCGTGTGAACTTCGGGGCACTTACTAGGATCTCTTTCTCCAAGGGGGAGTACTTTCCGAGGGCGATGTGCGGGTCTGATCTGTAGCAGTAGGTCCATATCCTGGAAGGCAGAGGCAGGTGTGTCACAGCGTCTTCCCAGCTCTCCCCTTGGGAAGGGAAAACCCCACAGAGGGGGGTTCTCCATCAGTCAGGCTAGGGCCACTGTGACTGGGTCTCTGCGGCCATGGGGCGGGCTCCTGCACTTGGCCTTGGTCTGTAGGGGGAGGAAGGAACAGGTGGGGACACAGGCTACACTCACGCCAAAAATGAAGTAAAATGTGGATCCCCTAGGCGGCGCAGGGACTCCATATCCTGAAAAGAATCACTTGTGCTCGCTGTTTGGACTGGAATTCCATTCTTTCTGAACTTCCCCTCTGCAGCCTTCCTCTCTGGGGCCCTTGGCTCTCCAGCCCTCTGTGTCCCAACCGTCTGACAGCAGCTCTTCTCCCAATCTCTGATCATCCTTTGGCAACAGGCTAGGAGGGGAGGTGTCAGTGCCGGGAGCTGATCTTTATAAAGACGCTTTCGTGGGAAACCAAGGGGTAGTCACAACCTCTTTACATCATAACTGGCCTCCTTGGGAACTATTGTGAGGTCAGGGTTTAGGTCTCAGATGATCCCCAGGAGTGAAATGGCCACACACCAGCATGTTCCTGTCGGGTCCAGAGGAGCAGAGTGGGCTGGGGGGTGGCCTGACCATGTCACTGCCCCTTACAGGCCTACGAAGACTGTCTAGCTCTCTCAGGATGAAGACTCCATCAGCAAAAGTCTCTCTCTCTGCTATTGGCTTTCCTCCACCATCTTAGCTTCTTATGCCCTATCTGTGCCACTCTGTCCATGGGTGAAATGGGCTTCTAGGCTGTTCCTCATACTCCCACCATGTCTCAAATACCCCTCTGTCCCTTGGCGACTTGCTGGCCTCTCCGGGCCCAGCTCAGCTGCTGCCTCCTCTGGATTTCCTGGCAGAATAAATCGTCCCTTGGTTCGTGTTCTTACAGCACTTCCCGTATTGTCTATGGTGCTTTGCCATGTATTGACTTGGTTGTCTAATAAGACTGTCTCTTCCTCTGCTCCAAAACGAGCACCAACAGCTTCTTAGGCTTTGCACGGTGGTTGTTTAGCATGGGACCTGGCGCAGAAAACAGCCTCCGTTTTCTGAGTCAAATAAGCAATCATCCAGGTTCCCTGGTCAAAGGTGGGATCAGGAATGCTGCTGGTGGTGATGAATGTTGGCACAACCCCTACAGAAAGTAATTGAGCAATATAGAGCAATTATAGATGCATTTTCCCTTTGGCCCAGCAATTACCTGTATAAAATAAAATGTGCACAAGGTGGTGTTGCCATGCAGGGGGGCTAAGAATCACCACCTTGTAGTGATCTGTGTTTGTCTTAATATTGTCTCACTCCTGCCATTAGACCATGAGCTCCAAGAACCGAAGCGCTTCATTGATCTTATTTGTTGCTATTTTGCCAGCCCCCAGCATGGTCCCTGATACACAGAAGGCACTCGAACATTTGTGGAATGAAAAGAAAACCTTAGCGGAGATGGCACTATAAGGCGAGCCAGCAGCTCTGGGCCACGGGTGGCAAGATGCACTTCTGCTAGAGAGGAAGTAATGGGAGGGTAAAAATGACCCTCAGCTCATGACAACACGCACCTCTAGGGCTGGGCTGAATTGTGTAGGTGAGGCCTCGCCATTATGCGTACAAGGGGTCTGCCTGAAGGCTGTTCTCAGGCAGGGAAACAGTGCATGCAAGAAGGGTTTACACTCACAGGAGAGAGAATCATGGCCAGTTTCTGGTCTTACTCTCTTCCAGCTCTTGAAAGGTCCAGCCAGTCTTGCAGGTGGCTCTGGTGAAGAGGGAGAAAAGTGACCTCTGCCACGTGGAGCAGGCTGGGAACAAAGCCAAGAGCCAGGAGCCACACTGGGAGCCCTGGGGGTGGATCGCAGTGATGGCTCCAGTCTGGGCTTGGCCCTAAGGTTTGGGCTAGGAGAGGGGCGGGGGAGGGAGAGGGGACAGTGTCTCTGAGGCCAGGACCCTGGGCAAGCAGCAGTTAGTGAGACCCTTCCCTCCAGCCCCCGCAGGATGCAAGTGAGTCTCACACTTAAGCCTGGTGAGTCCCTCTGCTGCCAGCCATGGAAGATCTGGGCTGGCAAGGGTCACTCTACAGAGGAAGCACCGTCTGCGATCACTCACTGAGGACAAATCAGGTGGGCAGGAGGGGTCGGCACTCCACACAGAGGACGCAGCAAAGGGGGAGAGACCTGGGAGGGCCGGTGCATTCGGGGGACTGTCCGTGCTTTGGGTTTGCAGGAGGAGAGGGAGTGTGGGGTGGTGCGGGGGGAAGAGGCCAGAAAGAAAAGGCAGCAGAGATTGGAAGAGCCCGCTGGGCCACGCGGAGGAGCGGGCTCTCTTCCCACAGAAGCATGTCTTCCCCTGGAGGCCGGGGCGTACTCACCAGTTTCATTTTTAAAAACCTCATTGCGGTGTACTTAACATACACTCACCTGTCTTAGACATGCAAGTTGATGATTTTGAGTAAATTTACCGAGTGGTACAACTGTCTCCACAATGCAGTTCTGGAACATTTCCATTACCCATGAAAGAGCCCTCATACCTGTTCACGGTTAACCCCTGGACAACTACAGATTTCCCTTCCCGTGTTTTCATTTCAAAATGATCCCTTCCGTTCTAGCTTTAAATTACTCTCTCCTCCGTGGCTTTCACTGCTGGAGGTACCACCGGGTCCCTGCCCGAGAAACCTGCCCTCTTCCCGTTGGGCCGGAAGTACCCGCCTGAGCTTGTAGGCGCGGCAGAGCCTGAGCTCACGGGGCGGAATGGCTTCCTGGGGCTGCAGCTCCGCCGAGGCTTCCGCAGGCTAACACGGAGGTCGCTCGGAGGTCGCTCGCAGTTCTTAGACGCCACCGGCTTATGGAGGGAGGGTGTTAACTGTGGTTTCCCTTATCTTGGAATAACAACCTCCTATATCAGCCTGGCGTGAAGATGGAGCCAGGCAAACCCAACCGCGACTCTGCTGGCTCGGCTACAACCAGGCCAGGCAGGAGACAAGGGGACGGCGGCCTTCCTGTACTGGAGTGCCCCTTCCTGCCTGCCAGCCCTTGGGAAGTCGGGACGCAAATAAAATAGGAGAAAAGACCCTCCTCCCCGGAGTCACACCGAGTCTACTTAACTGTGCTCTGTAAGGGAGAAGACTTTCCCCCGGATGTGCTTTCTATAGTGTCCACACATTCATGCACACATCCGTGCCCACATGCATTCACGTGAGCACACCACCTGCTGGATGGCGGGGATACAGAGATGATCAAGGCAGGGTCCCCCCCTTGGGGAAGATCTCAGAAGTGGGGTGTCTGGAAAAAATCCAGCCACAAATGCCTCTAGTTTTCATATTACATGGCTGGATACTTTATAGTATTTTATTTCCTTTAGAGTACTCACTACTTTCTATTTTTTTAGTTTTTGTTTAGGACTTTTTATTTTCTTTAAATGTGTTTATTTTCTATTTTCTCTCTCCCATTAGAGTATAAATTCCAAGGGGGCAGGAGCCTTTTCTTTCTTGTGCAAAGCTGGGAGACTTTGCAGTTGAATTTCCTGGTTCCCAGCCTGACTTGGAGGGGAAGCAAGTCCCACTCCTTTGTGTCCAGGATACAACTTTATGCCCCAAACCCCAAGAGACAGACTTTGGGTAGGTCTAGGGGTGCCTGGCTATGCCGTTGGCACCCGGACAGTAAACTGGTGTTGGTGAACTAGTAAATACCACAATTTCAGTGGGTTATTTGGTATCTCGAAAAACATCCTCCATCTTTCTTTTAATGATTGCGAAGCAATGGATGTCAGGGGTTAACGTTATTCAGGTTGTAATTTAAGTTGGAGTCTTTCTCATTCTGGGATCACATAGTCTTTGTTTCCTTTCTACTGTCACATTCCAAGTCACGTTAAGTTTGGGTCACAGGCCTTTCAGGCTGAATGTGGGCAGTTCCCATAAAGCATTTCCCAGTGAGTGACTGCTTCTCCATATTTTGTTAAGCACAGCATAGCTCTAAAGGTCCTTTTGGCCTTTCCTTGCAATCCTTTAGGCACGTGACCTTTTGCTGCAATTTGCTGTGTGCAAATGAGGTTGCTAGGGAGAAGGGAGGCCGTAATTTAGGGAAGACCCACTGCAAAGCAACTATACCTGTAACTCTAGGTCATGGTTTTAAGATAAGCTAAGCATAGGCAACTAGTGTACTGCTTAAGCATGAAAATAAATAAAAAAAGAAACATACGTTAGATGTACAAGCCACCAAAAAGTTACCATGACATTCCTTTCCTTTAGGAAGTTAGTATTCATGGTTGATTTTTTACAAGTTTCTCCAAGAATTATATACTTATCTGAATTATGACCTTATGTAGCAATTATTGGGGGAAAATATTCAGCTATTCTAAAAGACGAGAAAACAGAAAAAATAAATGTTTGCTCTTCAGATGCCAAGAAATACACACAGGTGGTGTTCTCCAAACTTTCACAATTTACAGAAGTGTTTTTTGTTTTGTGAAGTTTAGCAAATTCCTTCCCAGGTATCGCAAAGGTCGGTTATAGTTTTAAAGACATTGGTTTTAGGCAAATTGAAGCAATACGACTTTTTGTAAGTGCATGGGAAAAACAAACAGTGAGTTGATCTGACTTTCTCACCTTTTAGCTAGACTTGAAGTATTTAACGTACAAGCTCTTATTCAAGTTCTCACATGCAGAGAAGAAAGCTCTAATTATTGCACTTCTATGGCTCCTGGGGGATATTTTGCCATTGACAGAGATTAAGGCTCTTATTCTGCAATTTCATTTGACCTAATTCTGCATATACTTCAAAAAGAAGTTCTGTAACTCTTAGTAGTAGTCTTTTAAATTCTTGGGTTTTGAATAAAATTTTAAAACATTGATGTTATACAATGATATGGACCGTATTTACCAAATCCAAATAAAAACAGGAAAGATACGTGTCAGTAGGAGCCAGCTTAAATTACCACAGAACACTTGGGATGTAGATGTTTGTCCCATCCTACCAAGACTGGATGCATTATGTTTCAGAATCACCGTGTTTTCCGTGTATAAGACGCCCATATGTATAAGACAACCCTTACACTCTAACCCAGCATTAAGAAACCCTCTCAAATGGTTATTTCCATGTATAAGATGACCCCCAATTTTTGGTCTAACAATTTTATACGAAAGTGTCATCTGATACACAGAAAAATACGGTAATCACTCTTCTAATTCTTAAGACTTATACATATTTCTCCCTAATGTCTCATTAAAATATAGTATTCCAAGAAGTGAGAATAAAAAATTATCTGTTTTATAGACCAAACCCAAAGACAAAAGCTAACTTAAAAAAAGTGGGATTAACTTTAAGTGCAAATAAGAAAAACAAACTATTTCAGTCTTCCAATTGGAGGTGTGGTGCCCATCAGCCGTGGAAACTCCATGTTGCTGATACAACCCAGGCCGTTGACAATCAGAGCTCTGGTCACCTCAACAATGACCTGTATGAGACCCCCAGGAGCCCAGAAGAGAAGGAGCCCAGCTTTCCTCATTCTGAGGGGAAATACCGCCTCTCAGTGAAGTGGTTTGTCCTGGGCTCAAGCCTCAGCTCTGCCATTCCCGACATGTGGGAGTTCAGACGAAGTCACAGGGAGGTGACTCAGATGTCGTAGGGAAATGACAAGGAATGAGAGAGAGATGCTCAGAGAGAAGACAACACCCTCCCCCCACGCCTCCCACACGGGCAGAAGTTGCAAAGGAGAGAGATGTTGCATGGACAGGGTCTTTGCTCCCAGAATGCATGGGTCTGTAAAGAAGATTGCAGGGGAGGCCCCCCAGAAGCTGCCTCACCTAATTACCCTCCTCCTCACGCCCCCTCAGGAGGTCCCTCTCTGGGAGTTTTACAGACAAAGGAACCAGTGTGCTGAGGGAAAGTTTCAATGATTTGCCAAGGTCATACTATTTAAAATTAGAAAAAGCAAAACAAAACACAAAACCACCAATCTTACTATAATCTGAGGTTAGATTCCCCCAGGAGACGGTGTGGTGACGGAAAGACGCAAGCTGGTCTGATAAGGAGATTGGAAGTGAGTACGGCCTGGGGAGACTCCCACAGGAAAACCCGAGCAGCAGGGGTTCAGGGGTGCCCACTGTCACCACCGACCAAGGACAGGCCACCGAGATGAACAATAATAGCAGATGTTCATTATGAGCAGGCGCCAATCTATGAGCTATACAGGCCTGAACTCATTTAGATATGCAGACTTTTTTTTTAAATGACACATGAAAGTTCTAGAAGGCTTCTGCTCCCCAAACGACCCAGGATAACAGCTTTAGTAATCTGCCATGATAGAATGGATATCAAAAATATTGATGCCTTGGTTCAGGGCACACCCCGGGGGTGACCACGAGAGATCTGCAGTCTTTTTACAATGGTGCAACTATAGTGACCTGTACTGGTTGACTAGCAGCCCTGAGGGTGGCCTCAACCCTGAATCACCTCCAGTTTTTCAGGAAACTTCGACCAGGCATCACCATCATCTCGGGCTGGAGCGTTCCACATGCTTCATAAAATGTGGGGTGTGCGCTCCCCCGGCATCTCTTCCTGCCCGGAGATGTGAGGGAGTCTCCGCCTGCTAGCACCTCATCTTGCTTTGCCTGGGGTCCCAGATGTCTGTGGGAAACCCTGGTCTTTTCCACAAATTGAGGTGGCGCTTACACGTTTGCTTTCCTTTCAGGAGAGGATGGTGCAAAGAGCTGGTCTCTGTCTGAATATGCCCTGTAGACCCCTTGCTGCCCTTGGGACTCAGCAGGCGAGAGGGTGCATTCTTTTGAGAGGGCCGAACCCAACTGAGATTGCATAAAAAGATCATGTGAGCTATGGCATGCAAACATGAAACTACCTTATCTTAAAACCCTAGTTGGCAAAGCACCTCCTAAGGATACGAGAACTCCTGTGGGGTAAGAGGGAGGGAGTTCCAGCATATCTTACTTGGGATCTAACCCCAAGGACAGTATATTCTTATGGTCTTACAACTGTGTGCCTTGAAACAGAGTCCACGGAAGAGACCCGAGTGGCCTGTTCTGAGAATCTCAAAACGACACGCTGAGCACGCTTGGGGGTGCGAGGCTGCACCTCCTTTTCGTTCAAGAGTCCATCGATTCTCTAAGTGGGAAGTCAGTTGTTCATATGTTTCATAGTCGTGTTCAAAGCAAAGAGAGTGGCTGCTGGGTTCACCGTCAGCTCCTCCTCTGTACCCCTCACCCTTTCCAGTCACCACGGTCACCTCAGCAGCAGTCACCATGGTCTTCGCCGTCCTTGCTGTCCCGCATCCCAACTACAGCCCCAGTGGCGGGCAGTCGAGGTAGCAGGCACTCTTGCAACATGTCCCGTGTGGCATCAGGGAAGCGAAGCCATTCGACCAAGGAGGGCAGCTAGTTGGGAGGCATCCAGGATGAGCAGAATGGTGATGTCGAGAGGCGTGGATCGATGCTGGAGCAGTTGCGCACGCTCATGATCCTGAGGGACCCAAGGAAGCCAAATACGCCTCAGGAGGAGGGACGAGGGGATGAGGTGGCAGGAATGGGGGTGAAGGGTCAGAACATGACGGTGAGGAAGCAGAGCTGGCTTGGAGCTCTCCATTCTGCCTGTGATGGTGCTCACTTCGTAATGCAGGCTTTTGTGCTTGCAATTGGGCGTGCTGACTTTATTGGTGAAGATAAAGATTCCAGCCTTGCCCATGGTGGCTGAGCGTCCCCTTAATGTCACATGTTATGGGCTAAACGATATTCCACCCATACGTTCAAGTTCTCACCCCCAGTACCTCCGAATGTGACCTTATTTGAAGAGGGGGTCTTTATAGAGGTAACTAAGTTAAAATAAAGTCACTAAGAAAGGTGTTAACCCAATAAAACTGGTGTTTTTATAACAATGGGCAATTTGGGGCAGACAGGAACACAGGGAGAACACCAAGTGACGAAGTCAGAGAAGGGACTGGGCTTCTACACGCCAAGGAACAGCCAAAATCTCCAGCGAGCCACTGGAATCTGGGGGGAGGCATGGAATAAATCCTCCCTCTCAGCCTTCAGAAGACACACAGCGGCCAACAGCCCAGGCTGCAGAGCCGTGAGACAATTCATTTCTGTTGTTTAAGCCACCGAGCGTGTGGTTCTTCGCTGGAGCAGCCCTAGCAAACCAATACATCATCAGATTCCTTCACACCAAATGTGCCCCCATAAAACCCACCTTCAAGAGAAGGCAAAGCTTGAGGAGAAAGTGTGAAGGAGAAAATCGCCTCAGAGCAGTGGTTCTCAGCCTCGGTTGTACATTAGGTGCATGTGGGAAGGTGGGGTGACGGTCGGGTTTTTATAAACCCAGATGCCCATGTGCTGTCCTACACCGACTCCATGAGAACCTCAGGGCGTGGGACCCAGGCACGAGTATTTGGCAAAGTTCTGCAAGAGACTTGATGTGCAACCAAGGTTGACAACTATCGCGAGAGCTCCTCGTTTTTGCTGAGCTCTGTTTAAAAATGTTAACTTTCTCTGAAACACGTTGAAAACATTCTGGAGCTTCTGAGTATTCCAGAATCAAGTTTTCAGGTGACAGTGAGCCTATGAGCATCACAATGGGATTTCTTCTTGAACCTAATGGCATTTCACAAATGAGGAGTTGACATAGAAAATGAGGTCAACCCCAGATAATGTTGGTCCCCTGTTCTCCAATGGGGCAGACATGACAGGCACACGTGGTGTGTCAGAACACACAGGAGAGAAGGCAAAGATGCCACCCTGAAAAGTGCAAGGAACACAAACGTCTGCACGGGGACAGACCGGCTTGCTTCTTCGTTCTTTCTTCAGTCACTCTTGAGAGTGGAGACTCGGGTCAAACCTCTTTGCTGCAGGTGACGCATCAGGGCTCTCTCTCCAGGACTGCATCGTCTTACGACCTATGTCTACGTTGTGGAAGAAGATTACACAGATAGCTGTGATGCAGAAGCTCAAGATGCTGGTGGTGACAAAGTGGAAAGTGGAAATCAGGAAAAGTGTGGGCCCAGCAAAGGAGCAACGAATGCACCCAAACCCAGCAGAGCACAAGCCACGGTGAGTACGTGCATTCCGAGTGTGTGTCTCCTTGAGGGAAACCTTGAAGATAAGAGCCCGAAATGGAACGCTCCATGATTTAAAACCTATGCAGTAGAGTTTTAGCAAAGAAAGAATTTTGCTAAAAAAAAAAAATTAAAAAAAGAAGAAAGAAAGAAAGAGAGAAAGAAAGAAAGAAAGAAAGAAAGAAAGAAAGAAAGAAAGAAAGAAAGAAAGAAAGAAAGAAATGAAGCCAAGAGCAAGCCAGTTTATTCCACTTCGCATCGGGAGCACAGGCTCTGGACCCAGTGTTTAGGATGCAGTCAGTTCGGTCACGTGTCCCCTGCGGGGTTTTTCGTCGTGTGGGAGTGAGGCTGCAGTTGTGAGATTTGTCAGAGCTGAGGTCTGAGCCCCCTGTTGGGAAACGCGTGGCCGCCGAGCCGAGGACCGTGTTTGTCGGCCGGTTTCCCTTAGCGGTGCCTCTCGGCAATGCCACCTCTGCTCCGGGGGGAGAAAGCCTACTTGATGTCAAAGACCTCTCAAGTAATAAAAATGGAAAATATCTAGTCCGGCCACATTTTATATTCATAACTTTAGCTGCTTGGTGATTTATATGACAATCAAAGGAAATATTGTTAGATCGAAGTCATCTTTTTATCACTTGAGGATTAAATATTTAACTTCTTACTTTTTTTTAAGGGATACAGTGCATCCCCTCTATATGGTTGGTCTGGGAGACAGGGATAATATCTAGTTCACAGGCCACGTTTTGTGTGAGGGCGTGCTAAGCAGGTGGGTAGGTGGAGGCACGTAACGGTGACCACCGTATATACAACAATAATATCTATGAGCTCTGACGTGAGGTTAAAGCTCATCCCAGAAGTTATAATAAAAGTCTAATATACCTTAGAGAGTACTCACCTGTCCCACGTGACTTTTTAAGGACACTGAGACATAGAAGACGAGAACGCGATGGCCTGCATTCCTATCCTGCGGCTCCATCCTCTCACCAGCTGACTGTGGGCATGAGAGCTATTCCTCCTTGTCTTGGTTTCTCCATCTGCAAAGTGGAGATAAGATTTAGTGTTATCACAGAACTATTAAAAGAATTAAAATGTAATGATGAATGTGAAACATTCAGAGTGGTAAGTAAGTACTAGGCAAATATAAGAAGGGGACGTGACTATTCTATTACTCTATTCCACTTATTTAGATTTATTTTAACTAAATTCTATAGTCTTCCCTAGACAGAATGGGGATTCCAAAGAGAGATTGAGTTATAGAAAAATAAATACACTAGACTGTCTGTTAACCAGAACTCAAGCAACTGGCAAAAAAAAGTCAAAGAAATAATACTACATGTATCCAGCATGGGTGCCAGTTACCTGTGAGTCTACCTACATTTATCCGGTATCTTCCAATCTCCACGGATGCCTGTGCACTGTTACACCAGCATCGCTTCTTTTGTCTACGTAATAACCTCTCTCCCTTTATGCCTACTTGTTTCCTGCCGTGGCTAAATTTGACTGAATTTATTCTATGGTTTATGGCATTGAGACTGCTAGAAAAATTCAAAATCTCTGTTACAAGAACATCTATTGAGAAAGAGTCATCTTGCTTGTAAAATTGACACATCTCTTATAGAGACTTAGTAATTATTTTGTTTTGTTTTGTTTTGTTTTTTGGGTGGTTCCCTGGCTGGGAATCGAACCCAGGTAGCAGGGTTGAGAGCGCCGAAACCTAGCCACTACACCACCAGGGAACCCTTAGGGACTTAACTTTATTGAATTCTCCTCGTAACCCTCTAAGTCTAAAGTACATAGAATATATGGTATTACCTCACTTTTTTGAGACGAGGCGACGAAGGCTTGGTGAAGCTAACTAAGTGCATTACCCAAAACCACACTGGAGAAAACAAGACCCAGGCCTTCATCCTGCTTTTCCATTGTGAGCAGATGTGGACCTGCCTGACTTTGGGTAACTTGTACACAAGAGAAATCCAGAAGCCATTCCTGCAGGACATGGTGACCAACACATTGGCTTCACCCAACTTAGAGAGTGGTCTTAATAAGAAAGATGAGAGTGAGTCTTCAGTTGGAAAAATACTTCCTTCCAGCTCTTTCTCATGACTCAGGGCCCCCTGAGTCTGTAAAACCTTCCTGTCCTTTCCATTGTTTCATCCACAGGGAGATAGAGTGAGACACTTGGTCTAGAAAGAGTGTTCTCTACCTTGTTACATCCTGAGGCTCAGAGCAGAGCAGAATTCTTTGAGGTTATGGGATAATTTGTTATTCTAAGCCAATGACGTAAGTAGAGAGAAAATATCTGTTAGAAAAGCAATAATTTGAAGAACATCAGATGTCAACGAGTACTTCAAAGTTTAATTCAACAAATATTTAAGTACAAGGCATCACGCTAAGTAAGCAAGACTGAAGTAGGACTATGAATGCTATGAAGAGGAGTCCTTCCCTCAGAGAGTTTATAATCTAATGGGGGAAATAAGACTAAAACGCTCGTAGCTACAATTAAGGCAGAAAGTACTGAGTGTGATAGGAGGCAGCAAGGGGGTGCTTTGGGAATTTAGAGAGTGTCGTTGGGGAATATGGGAAAACGTCAAGAAAGGAAGAGAGGCAGGCACAGGCATTGGAAGATGAGTGGATTTCGGCATCTTCTTTCTCTAGGAACTGCTACACGCTAAAGGCAGTGATGCCTTCTGTGACACCTAGGTCTCCTGGTGACCTCTGTCTCCCCCTCAGGAGCCAGCAGGTCCCACCTGCCCGGCCAGGTACCAGCACCCAATTTCTCTCCTCGTCTCTGTGATCGCACCTTCCTACTCGTCCAGGGAATGCCTCTAGTAGGTAGAATCACGTCTCCTCTTAGCAAATACACACAAAATGCCAAGACAGGTGAGTTTTCACCTGCTCTGAATGCCTGCCAACCCCAGCCTGAAAAGAGCATCAAGTTTCATGCCCCCCTTCCCCAACAGGGGGGCCCGGAGAGCATATAAAGCTGAAACCCCAGGCTCTCCAGTAGCTGAAGCCTCTCCGACATGGGCTGCCCGGCCGCCCTCCTCTGGCTGCTGCTGTCCCATGCGGTCCTCCCACAGGAAGCAGGTACAGCACCTGATGCCCGGGCTGCTCTGCTCATGCCTTGTTCCAAGGTAGAAAGACAACGTGTGGGCATCTGCCCATCGCCCACCAGCCCGTGCTTGGAAAGCTTAAAACGAAATCCAGAAAAATCGAGCTTTCACTGCTTCATGCAGTCCAATCACTGACCACACGTTGCTGGGCAAACTGCAGAATGCAGATCGTGGTCGTCAAATATTTTCTGGAAGGTTTATTTTCTGGGCACAAGGCACTAGCCAGTTCATTGCTCTTTAAAAGCAGGACTCTGTTTTTAGGATTGCGGAGGTAGATAAAGAAGGACTACTCGGCTGTCGGATGATCACATGAGGGTTTTGAAAATGTTCTTGGACTTATATATTGATATTTTAGCACGACAGCTATTGACTTACTGTCCTGATTTCATTACCGTTGCTGAATGGAGTTGAAAGATGTGCCGTAAAAGACTGTCTTAATCTGAAATATTTGACACGACGTAGAATTATCTGGATTTGATTTGTGAAGTCTTCTAATCTCATAATCTGTACCTTTCTATTTAAAAAAATATATTCATAGCCTTAATCTGTACTTCATATCCAGTCCTCTTAAGAAAATTTTAATTTAATTTGGAACTAAGCTAATTTAAACTATCTACCTAATTTCAATTATTTTTATTGTTATTTTTGTGGCTAACCATATTGAAATCCTCAGTTACTTAGCTTTCCTACTTACGAGCATACTAACAAGTGAAAATTGGGAAGTACTCTCAATCAACAAACGGCTTAAAAATCATTTTTATCACTCTAAAGGAAAATCTAACTCACCACCCACAGAATAATGTTTGATTGTAAAGTTTATACTCAAACTCTTTGTCTACTCGGCAAGTAATTGAGTAGATACGTGTATACCAGCTACTCAAACATATTTATTAAAACACACAAGGGTGTTAAGAAGGATTTTAGTGATTTCTTGTATCCTTTGGGATCCAAGGTCTCGTGTCTGATGATGTACGAGTTTGGAAATCTGGCCTTAGGGTCAGAAAGGTCTGCATAAGTCAAGCCCTAACTGCGTATTTCTTAAATGAATGAAGAGGTTAATTCATTGCCCTGTTGGGGAGATTTGGTGAAATGATGTTTGTAAATTACTTGGAGGAGTGCCTCAGGCTTAGAAAATGCTTAAATCAATGTTAACTGTTAACTGCAGATGCTGTGAATCCCAAACCTGTGATGTTAAACTGGGAAGAGATGAAAGTGTATGGTTATTAACATTTTACCTAATGTTTCCATACCCTAAGAAGCCGAGATACTCCCCCCTTCAAATACTCCAGTAATAGTTTTCAAGTAATGATTTAATATTTTTAGCAAATACAGCAGGAAGGGAGTTCTTTTTTTCAATATATCAATGCTATATAAGCAGGCATTCTAGAACATTTTGAACTATGCCAAGTGTATGTGGGAAATGGATGGGGCTTTCTGAAGCATATCATTTTGCAAATTTCGGAGAGAACTCAAAGTTCAAGTTCGTCATATTTGTTCCAATGTGGCCAAGATGATGCTGACTTTGATGGTGCTGAACGTAACCAAGCATGAGCTTTGGCAATGTTGCAGGCGTGGTTGAAGGTAACTCCTGGAACAATCTGGAATAAATCTCAGTGAGTTCTGCCCCCAGGGCCTTGTTGGACGTTCATCACCACTCTTGGGGAGTAGGATTATACTACGATTCCATTGGTTGGGAATCAGGCGCCCTAAGGATCTCAGGTAGATGTGAGAGGGGGGAAGTGAAGAGACATCCCCCAGTTTGGTATGAGTGAGTTTAATGATTTCTGGGAGCTGGGAAAAAGCCACCTTAAAACCCAGTGGCTCGGTTAAGACTGCCCCTCGGGAACGACCCCATAATGTGCCAGAAGCAGCAGGGTGGGTCCCTGGAACAAAGACCAGCCGTGCTTCTGGTCCCACGACCACCCCCCATCACCCCGAAAAACCAAGTCCCACAGGAAGGCTATTTGTTACGCGGCACTGGGCGTTATGACCGCCAGTGACAACCCTGAGCTCTCTTCCTCCTTTGCTTTATCCTGCTTTCCCTGAAATTTGGGAACTTCCTGCCTCGCACGTGGCACACGGAGGGCCCGGGCCATTACACTCACGGACCCTTTTCTGAGCACAGTTCTTGGCGTCGCAGAGACATTCCGTAAATCGTCTGAACATGTGAATGGACAACACCGAGGCAGCTGCCACACCGCTGCTGTCTGCTCCCTGAGCCTCTCCAAGGGAAGACAGCAGGGTTATGGGCTTGGTCCCCCGAGGCGCTTAAACCTAAGGCCATTTGACAGGTGCGGTGGATCTCACAGACACGAGGTGTCAGCTACCCCTGGGGCGATTTCCTCCAGGACTGTCTCCTCCTTCGTCCCTGTGCCTTCTTCAGTCCTTTTGTTGGGGCTCATTTGCTCACCTCCCCTCACCCTCCTGTTGCGCACATCACTCCACAGTTCACAGGGGACAGGGGAGTGTTCTTGAGCTTCTAGGAGTGGAGGGTGACATGATATGGCCTCAGAGGCATCTGTAGGCTCCTTGTGCCAATTGCACAACAATCTTGCAGACAATGGGGCCAGTGAAACCTCTGGGGAGCCACCGCCCAGAAATGCAACCGCAGCCCAGCACGGGCCGCCCTGGGACCAGAAGGGATTTGGGGCCTTGCAGACCACAAAGCCCAGTTAATATTAGGGCGATTCACATGGAAAATGTGAGGACAAAGAGCAACTTGGCCACCGGACAAGGAAGGGCCATTTCTGAAAATGTGATTGTTCTCTGGTGTAGAATTTATCTGATCAGCACAATCCGAGCAAATAGTTCCAACGGCCTCTATACACATTGTGATTGAGTTGCGATCTGTTCAGCGGTGGCACTGGGCCCGCTCTGCCCCCAGGTCCGACACTGACCACAGCCTCCCCTCCTTCCCTCAGGCCCACAGACCCGCCCGGGACCCGCAGCCCGCCTCTCCAATCAGGGCTGCCATCCCCGGCACCATGGTCAGGAGGGACAGCCACGGTATCAGCTCTCAGCGGGAGTCCCACAGCTGCCACAGCTGCCACAGCTGCCTGCTGTCTCACTCTGGTCACACTGTCAGCAGGTAGCACACCGCCTTCCCAGCCCAAAGGAAGCCCTGTCCACCCTTGTCCCCTGTCCCAAGGCCACCACCTCCCTCACTAGGCTACTCGTTATCTCCTTGTTCTAGACTTAAGTCTTCCCTTCATCCTGCCTCCTTACTTCACAAATATGCCCCAAACGTCCAAACCAAACTGGCCAAAAGCCTTGGACGACACTTGTCCCACTGCCTCGGACAAGGCCCCCGCTCCCAGCCACAGGCCGCCGGGCATCCCCGCAGAGGGCCCCACGGCCGCCCCACAACAGCTCACTTACCGCCCTTACTCTGGGGGTTTGTCCTCTCCTAGTCCCCACTCAGGCGAAGTTTGAAAAGCTTTGAGTCTCAGCCTCATTAAATATTAAATCACAGCGAACGGCTGAGTCACTCATCGCCCCGTCTTTCGCCCCCATGCACAGTGAGCTGTGCTCTTGCCTAACCAGGTACCAATTTAACTTCCGGTTCGCTGACGTTATTGTGGTTGTGGATTTAAATTTCACAGATGTGTTTGGATAATTGCAGATGTTCAAACTTGGTAGAACAGGAAGTAGAAGAGGGACTGAAATTGAAATGTAAATAAGAGTTAATTCGGGATGGTTACCT
>PVJL010010666.1:0-7500 GCA_004026885.1 Lyroderma lyra | reverse complement strand
CTATGCTCCCTCTTTCTTTTCTACCTGGAGCTGCCATCACAGCCCCAGCCCACAGCTCCTTCTGGTTCATTCAGCCCAGTTCTCCCCTCACCTTTGTCCCCCACTCACCTCTAGCTACCTCTGCACCGTGCTATCATGTCCCTTCTCTGTAAATCTGAACTCAGCTTTGGTCTTCCTGTTTTGCTTTTTTAATTTCAATTTTTTCAGTTACAGTTGGCGTTCACTCTTCCATGGGTTTCTGGGGTGCGTCACAGAGGTCGGGCATTTATGTAACTTATGAAGGACCCCCCCCCGGTAACTTGAGGGCCCACCTGGCACCCTACGTAGTTACTGCAGTCACGGACCCCATTCCCTCTGCTGCAGTTAACCCCCACCACTACGTTGTAATGCCCACTTGTAAACTTAGCTTTGGACTCATGTGACTGACCGCTTCCTCAGGTCTCCTCAAACTAGACTCTGTCCCGGTGACACAAGAGCCCAGGTCTGCTCTGTGAACCACGGCGTGTGCAGGGCTATTGCCCGTGACCCGGTGGCTGTTCAACGAACGCCTGTTGCGTGACTCAACACGTTACCTCTCCTAAGAAGACACGTATGTGTTTGTATCTTTAAAGGCTGGCCAGAAGTGCAACTCGTGAATGGGTCGAGCAGATGTTCTGGACGTGTGGAAGTCCTCTACCGTGGCCAGTGGGGCAGGGTTTGTGACGACCGCTGGGACAGGAACGACGCGGATGTGGTATGCCGGCAGCTGGGCTGTGGCCATGCGCTCAGAGCCCCGGTGGAGGCCACGTTCGGCCAAGGCGAGGGCGCGTTTCTGCTGGATGACGTGGGCTGTACCGGAAGAGAGAGTTTCCTGGGGCAGTGTCCTCACGCCGGCTGGTCCCTCCATAACTGCGGTCCTGGAGAAGATGCCGGTGTCGTGTGCTCAGGTAATGGTCCCCTCTCCCTCCAAGGGTGCACATCTCGTTATCCAGCTGGCATCGCCACTAATCTCACTGGCAATGCCTGCACCGATGTCATCGGAGACCATCTCTGGCCACTTTTGTGAGCCAAACATAAGGAGGTAATTTGAGAGCTTCAGCTCGAGCTCAGGAATTCTCTAACCACACGAGATGTTAAAATAGATTCTGTACAGAGAAAAACAGTGGAAAATACTGGTGGTCCCACGACAAGGACTGGATTTCAGAATGGTAAGAACGCAACTTAAGTCATCAGCGGCGCGAGCCACTCGCTGAAGGTTTCCTACCGTTCCCCAGGACGCTGGAGAACCAAGAGCTAAATCTTCCCACTGAATGACAACCAAAAATGTCTTCAGACATTCGTAAATGTCCTTTGGTGGGGCAAACTGCCCTCTATTGAGAACCACTGAGGTGAACACACAAATGCATCTCCACCACACGCATGACGAATATTCAGCCTCCTGCCCATGCTGAAGACACAAGTGTGTGCCACAGGGAAATGAAGGAAATAACTTAGTGGGTCTAGAGCAGTGAACTTTGCCCCTTGCTAAAAACTCCAATTGATCCAGCCAGAAAGACTCTGTCCATGATGACACTGAGGCAATTAATACGTTTTTAAAGTCAATTCAAGCAGCTCACATATTGGCGGGGAGCTGGGTTTGTTTACATTTAGTTTTTGTTTCTCTCTTGTCCCCTTTGATTTGGCTCTGTTTTGTTTTGCTGGGGTTTGGTCTAGAATTCCATCAGTCTAGTGTGTAAAGCCAGAGGGTTCCACCTGTCTTACATGATGAGTCACCTGAACTAAGGCAGGAGAGCCAACATTTTTCTTTCGGGGAGTCATAGTCTCTCGTTTTAAAATTCATTTTGAACTGAAGCATTTCTAGAAAAAAAGGGACCCTTTTCTGAAGTCATCTTTTCTCTTCCCACATATCCACAGAGACTGAGTATTTAAAACCTGCATTGGGTAAGTTCATGCTTTTGATTCATCGACCTGACGTTTCTCATTTTCTGAGCCAACGGGGAAGTCCAGGGAGCTCATAAAGGAGACGGTGGAAGCACTAGAGGGAGCGGTCAGGCTGTCACATTCCGGCAATCATGACTTGTCATTCCCACATTCCTGGGCCACCAAGATGATCCTACCACGACGCTGAAAATGCTGTCAGGCCACTTTCTTCCTTTCACAAGCGTTAGCTTTATTTGTCTCTCAGTCGTGTGGGTTTGCAGTTATTCTCTAGTTTTGATATTTTTGTCCCCAGGGGAATTGCTATTAAAACCACTATCACTGCCCCCATGCTAAGGAAAAGGTAAACTTTCTTCCAAGTATGTTCTTTCCCGCTGTGTGAGCTCGGGGTGGCTGGTGAGGGAATGCTGGGACACCCCAACAGCCACTGAGTTCTCCAACCTTCTCCTTGCAGAGAGCACTGAGGAGTCACCGCCAATGCCCCAAGGTAGGAAGTATTTTCATGTTGAATTTGCAATATTAGTCCTTATTTGGTGCAAACGTTCCTCTTCGTTTACAACCAAAAGTCGACTTCGTTGGCATTGCGGAGCCGCATTAGGGGAGGACACGCTGCATAGTTTGTCCACAAACTAGCAATTTATTCACGTTCTAGGAACTGACCCAGAGGGAATGTGTTCGAGGCAGGCGTGTGCACAGCCCAGGAGCTTTGGGATAAAGGGAAGGTAGTGGGTTTGGCAGCAGAAGGTCTGCGTTTAAGTTCCATCTCCGCCACTCAGGTAGTGTGACCTTGGGCAGGCCACTTACTCTCTTTTTAAAAAGGGGGACAAGAACTCCTATTTTGCAGGGCTCTGCCTGGTCTTACCGAGTGTTCATGGTATTCCAGGCTCTGTTCTAAGACCTCCACCTGCATAGTTAGTAGTTACTTGATGCTCTAGTGCAGGGCTCAGCAGACCTTCTCCGTAAAGGGTCAGATAGTAAATAATTTCAGGTTTCACCCAACAGTCACCGTTGCATTTGTCCAGCTGTGCTGACTCCTTGTACTCAGGTCTCAGCTAAAATGTCACTCCTTCAGAGAGGTGTCCCCTGAACATACAATCCAAAACACTCTCTCCCAGTCACGTCCTACTTTATCACCCTGCTGTTTACCTCTTGGCAGTACTTACACCACCTGAGACGGTCCTTATGGTTTTCTCTGGGTACCTGCTTCCATGAGTCCTCCCCACACCGCTCCCCAGAATGCAAGTTTGGTGAGAGCCAGAACTTCAGCAAGTTTATTTCAGAGCCGAGGACAGTTTCCTGGTCCATACTAGGTTCTAAATAAATACTTACTGAAGGAAAACAATAAACCTACGCTAGCATTCTGTCTCTCCAAACTGCTGTCGCAGACAATGTGTTAGTCATTACAACGCTCGGTCGTCCTCCCGGCCAATGCCTTCCTTCAGGAGGACACTGCTTTGCAGGCACCGAGGATGCTGTTGTACACATGGCCTCCCTCCCAGTTCCAGAAAATTCAGCCTTTCATTGGATGATCAATGTTACTAATTAGCTAAGGGCGCTCCTGGTTGGGTGGCTGGCTGTTGTCCTACTTAATTCTCTTTCATCATATGTTCATGAATCTGGTATTTCTATTTTTCTGGTCTTGCTATAAGATACATTATTGTACTGTCAGTCATTTGAAGGATGTACACAAATTAATAAAATGTTCACGATGGGTCCAGGGGGGATGTGTGATAGGTATGATGCCACTGGGTCCTGAGGGAGGCATGAGCTGAGGGGGCAGCTCACGTGTGGATGTGCCATGGTCATCCTGCGTTGGTCCCAGTTGGGCAACATGGCCCTAGACAGGCAGGTGGCCGTGAGTTCCAAGGTGATTGACTTGCTCTCGTTGGGCATCCTAAGAGCTAGTCTCACATGTTAAAGCTATTAACTCCAGACTCTCTTCAAAACAATCAAATCAGTAAATACTTCTGAGTCGATTGTGTCCAGGGGTCTGTATATCACCTGCAGTTCATTATCGCTTACATTTCATAGTTTTGACCTGTCGACAAATTAAATATTTGTTAAAAATCAAGTAGGTAAGGTGAAAGTTATTCAACCAAATTAAATAATGTTTATTTTTTCTTGTGCCAATAGGCGATGGAAATTCAGCAACCATCCTATCGGGTAAGAGAACTTGCTGTGCTATTTTCCCCTGAGACATTTCTGATTACCCACCCAAATACAGCAAAGAATTAAAGAGTTGCTGTTGTTTTCCTCAGTCACTACAACCCGCCCTTGTAGCTGAGTTTGTAGCTGAGTCAGGGTGTTGCCCCCAGTAGATTCACTAACTTCTAAAAGAATTAGATAACAGTAATATTGCCTTGAATAACGACAAACCCATTTTGAACATAGTGGCTTTGTAATTGTCTTTAAGTGTCATTCTGGCCACCTACTTTGGGAGTATTCGAACTCTTTCAGCTTTTGTAAATGATATGTTTCAAATTTTCTTTGGAAGCACCGTCATTGGAAACATGTAATATTTGCTTACTGTAGAAGTTCCTATTGCTTTTGTAACAAGTGGCCACAAACCTAGTGGCTTGAACGACATGCATTTATTATCTCGCAGTTCTAGAGGTTGGGAGTCTCTAGAGGTCGGGGGTCTCGCTGAGCTAAAATCAGGGTGACAACCAGGCTACGTCCGGCCCGGAGGCTCTAGCGCAGGACCCGTCTCCCGGCCTTTTCTAGTTTTGAGAGGCCACCTGCGTTCCGTGGCTCAGGGCCTCATTCCTGGGTCTTCAGAGCCAGCAGTGTGGGGTCGTCAAGTCTCTCTCGTCTTCCCCTCCCATCTGTTTCCACTGTTAAGAATGCTTGTGATGGCATTGGGCCCACCTGGCTAACCGGGGACCCTCTTCCCAAGCAGCTGAGTGGCAGGCTCAATGCCCCCTGCATCCCTCATTCCCCTTTGCCTGTAACCTAACACAGTCACAGTTTCCGGGGATTAGGGTGTGAGCGCTCTTAGGGGTGGGGGTGCAGTATTCTGCCTCCCCCACTTGTTTATCAAATAGAATTCTGGGATTGCCACTGCTTGGGGGCAAAGATAGGGACACACAGCTCAGGACGTACAGGAAATGTGGTAACTTAAACAGCAAGCAGAGAGAAGGAAGGCGTGACCAAGGGGGCATGGCGTCTGTCCAAGTGAATACAGAGAGAGAGGCAGCGGTCATGCACCCACTGTCGCTTCCCCTTGTGGACACTGTAAGTAATTTCCCTGGTCAGAGACAGCACAGACTCAGGTCTGGGGACAGAAGAGCATGTGGGATCCTGTGGGTCCCTGCAGAGGTTTCATGCGATGCCTCTGACTCAGAGACGCATCAGCAGTAAAACAGGCCGAGGAATGGAATAAGCACCAGGGCATCCTCGGGGTCCAGGCCACCGAGCCAACATGGAGGGAGAATATTAAGACCCCAAACCACACTCCCTGCTTTTAAACAGCGAGTCTGGCCAAAAGATGGGGATGATTGAGTTGAATGGGGCTGAGGGTTGGTGGCTAAGAGGCGATTGAGCATTTCTGTCACTTAATGCAGCTGTCACTTCAGAGCTGAAGCACAACTGCATCTCATGGAGTCACAGGGAGCCCTGGCTGGTCACAGCTCTCGAGTCGTGAGCGCTCACTCAATGTTAACGCGTGTGTCTTTATTACAGTTCTGCCCGCTGCCATTTCGACTCAGCGCTCTCCCACAACCGGGGCGCATTTGGCATCGGCAGGTAGGACGCCCCCCGCCCCCCACATTCCCGAATTTATTCTAAGTCGTGCTGCCATGACAGTCCAGGGTCCTGCCACCACCGCTGGATACCACTAATGTTGTGTTTGAGGTTGGGTGATTTGAAAAGAGACAAGAGGACCCTTGTCGGCCTCCCATGCTGTCTGCCTTCACTTGGTGTTTGCTCATCTAAAATTTTGCTGTCAAAGAGCACCCTAACGCGAGACTCCCCACCTGACACGTCCCCACACGTACAGAGTAAGCGGGGAGGCGGCAGGCGTGCGTGCATGGGTGTGTGTGCGCGTGCGTGGGAGTGAGATTGCCGTAAAGGTCACCTCATACCTGTGGAATATAAGAAACAAACTCCATCATCTGGCCTACTCAGGAGTGTCCAACCTGGGAAGACGTATTGTCCTGTGTCAGTGAGTCCCACCAAAAGGGGACAGCTCCTCCTAGTCACGGTGAGCGGCGGTCACCACTGCGGGCCACTGCGTTTTGTCATCGTGCTAGTGGATGCCGTCGCCCCTCCTCCACCATCTGTAAGGGCTGCCCTTTCAGCGGGACTGTCACATCGTTCAGCTGCTGCCCATGGCGCGGGCCCCCTTTAGTGAGCCCTTCTGCCCGCACGTCCGTGCAGTGCGACTCGGCAGAACCGAGACCCGCTGAGCGCCCGGCGCGCACCCCCTCGAAGCCTCGGCGTGACGACGAGCGTCCCTCTCGCTAACACTGGTGAGGCTGGTGACGTGGTGAAGTGACAGCCTTTGGGGTGTATCGGATCAGATAAGGTGTGATCCTCACCTGTCCCTCTTTACTTTTTGAAACGTGGTGCTGGAGAATCTGAAATTGCGTGTGCGGCTTGTGCCTTACCTCTCCTTTTCTCTTTCTATGGGAAGGCTTTTTGGGGTGACCTGGGTCAGCAAAAATTGCACAGGCTCCAGGTGTACATCCTACAGCGCACTGACTGTCTGTGCTCTGCGTTCATCACCCAGGGGCGGTCCCCTCCCCATCACCATGTGTTGGAGTCCCTGTCCCTCCTCTCCACCCACCTCCCTGCTGCCCCTCAGACAACGGCGAACCCCCCAAGTATTGACCGTGTCCACAAGCTTTTGTCTCTTTGTGGCTTTACTTCTATTGGACAGTCGCTCTCCGCCGGGTCCATCCCCTTGCTGACCCCCTCACGTGGGTTTTCTCACCCTCCCGGCGGCCTCTACAATCCCCCTTTCCTCAGTGGGGAAACTAATGCTCAAAGAGGCCAAAAAGATTGTCCCCAAGCGCGAAGGAATGACAAACAGTGTAACTTCCGAGTCCTAGGGCTTAATCTCTACTCGCCAAACCACACTAAAATCCTATAAAGCTCTAAAAGGACTGGCGGGCCTGGGGCCTATCCAGAAGCTGTGCGATCGGGGTGTGCCGAGAGAAGCAGCGCAGAAGACGGGCTCACCCCCGAGTCAGGCTGCCTCCACGGCCCTCTCCGGCACCGCTCCCCGGATCACACGTCCATCGCCTGCGGGGTGCCCACCGCCTCGGCCCAGGAGGCGGGTCCGACCCGCCCAGCCCGGGGTGGCAGCCGTGGTTTCCTCTTCCAGGTCCCGCAGCTTCTTCTCTGCCCTCACTTGTAGCTCTCCTTGCTTTCCTGCGGGGGTGTGTGCGTGTCCATCTGCTGCTTTAATGACATTGTCAGCTTCTTGGAGCAGAATTCAGACCTTTCTCGTGGCTGACATTGGCCCTAACCACGTGCATGCACACACTCTCTCTCTCTGTCTGTCTCTCTCTGTCTCTTGTGTCTCTCTCTCTGTCTCTCTCTCTGTCTCTCTCTGTCTCTCCCTCTCTCTCTCTCTCTCTC